>ML788486.1:412048-422914 GCA_009831015.1 Picea engelmannii
ATTTATTGTAAAAATATAAACATATAAAATATTTCATCTATATTTAAAAAACTTCTCTTAATTTTGAAAATCATAAATTTTCTACTAACAAAACCAACCATACAAAAATAATGTAAACAAAGCATTGCTAAATCCAAACAACAAACATTCACATATACAATCATTAATACTGTTAAACAAAATTCACACATGGAATATATTACACATCACAAACATACAAAATAATGTAAACATCAAACAATTGTAAATAAAATTCACAATAATGTATTAGCATTATTTTCTTTCTACAAATTTAATCTTTTTTCTCTAAAATAAAAATAAAAAAACCAAATTCAATATTAATCTTTAAATAAAAGTATAAACACCTATAAATATAAAAATAAAAATAAACATGTTTTTTTTTAATTTAATATATATATATATATGAGAATAAAGAAAAAATTTTAATAATTTCAATTTTATTTATTAATTTAAAAGAAAATAAAAAATATTAATCTTTAAATAAAATAAATAAAAATATAAACACCCTTAAAAATAAAAATAAACATTTTTTTAATAACTTTCCCACTCGGGAGAAGAAATATAAAGGGGTGGTTTGGGGAAATAAAGGGTTTTATTGAATTTAAGTTAGTTTTGTTTGCTTGAGAAGAATAAATATGGCATTGGAAGTCACAAGAGCCCACGCCTTTTGATACATAGTTGAGGATATCACGAACGCTACAGGTGTGGGAGCGATCAATCCCCTGCGGCGAGGAGGTCCCATGCACAGGTTGGGGAAGGCGGGCGGGCGACCTCGTCAGAAGTGGAACCAGCCGCCTCCTTGGAAGTGAACTCAGCCCGCCTCAAAAGAAGAGGAAACGGAGCCCACCCGCATCCTCCCTCGAAAGCCGCTCGGGAAATCTGATAGAGCTTCTTGCAAAGAAAGATATGCTCGCCTTTGCGGACGGATGGGAACCCCGGCGGGGAATAGAGAGAACACATTTATTTTAAAAATACAAACATATAAAATATTTCATCTATATTTAAAAAGCTTTTCTTAGTTTTGAGAATCATAAAATCTCTACTAACAAGACTAACCACGAGAAACCACAAGAAGGTGGAAACTCATTTCGTCCCTCTCCCACTTTTAATTTCTAATTAAATTACTATCATCACTAGAGAATACCCACTTAATTCATTTTCTACCCATCTATTTCATTTTTTACACCATAAAAAATTATAAATACAAACATTAAACCAAATTTTTTGATCACTAAAATAAATTCCAAGTTAATACTAACAACACATATTCATATATATACAATTGATATTATAAAAAAAAAAAATTAAAATTCACATGGAATACATACAAAAATAATGGCAAAGCATTGCTAAACTTTAAGCCAAAATTTGATCACCACACAAGCAAATTCTAAACACAAACAACAAACATTCATATATACAATCATTAATACTGCTAAACAAAATTCACACATAAAATATATTACACATCACAAACATACAAATAATGTAAACATCAAACAATTGTAAATAAAATTCACTCATTTCAAAGTACAAATCAATGTCATACACACATTAATTATTTTATTAACATTATTTTCTTTAAATTTTATTTATTGATTTAAAAGAAAATAAAAAATATTAATTTCAATATCTTTAAATAAAATAAATAAAAATATAAACACCCATAAAAATAAAAATAAAAATAAAAAACAATAAAAATAAAGAATAAAAATATTTTTCTTAAACAAAAACATCAATAAAAAAACATTTTAAACATTATTATAAAGAACAAATTTATTTTAAAAATACAAACATATAAAATATTTCATCTGTATTTAAAGAGTTTCTCTCTCATCACTCTCACTTTTAAATTTTAATTAAATTACTCTCATCACTCTCCCAATACCCACCTAATTAATTTTCTACCCATCTATTTCATTTTTTACACCATAAAAAATTGTAAATACAAAAATACAAACATTAAACCAAATTTTTTTATCACTAAAACAAATTCCAAGTTTAACACAAACAACACATTCATATATATACAATCACAAATTTGATATTACTAAAAAAAAATTGATATTCACATGAAATACATACAAAAATAATGCAAACAAAACATTGCTAAACTTTAAACCAAAATTTGATCACTACAAAAGCAAATTTTAAACACAAACAACAAACATTCATATATATACAATCATTAATATTGCTAAACAAAATTCACACATGGAATACATTATACATTACAAACATACAAATAATGTAAACATCAAACAATTGTAAATAAAATTCACTCATTTGAAAGTACAAATCCATGTCATACACAAATTAATTGTTTTATTAGCATTATTTTCTATAAATTTAATCTTTTTTTTCTCTAAAATAAAAATTAAAAAAAAAAAATCATTTTTTTATAAACCATAAAAATAAAAAACCAAATTCATTATTAATCTTTCATATATATATATATAAACATTAACATTTTTTTTTAATTTACAAAATATATATATATATATAGAAAATAAAAAATATTAATTTCAATATCTTTAAATAAAATAAATAAAAATATAAACACCCATAAAAATAAAAATTAGAAGAAATAAAATTTAAAGAAAAAAAAATATTTTTTTAAACAAAAACATCATTAAAAAATATAAAATAAAATAAAAACGTTTTAAACATTATTATAAAAAACACTTTTATTGTAAAAATATAAACATAAAATATTTCATCAATTTTATTTATTAATTTAAAAGAAAATAAAAAATATTAATTTCAATATCTTTAAATAAAATAAATAAAAATATAAACACCCATAAAAATAAAAATTAGAAGAAATAAAATTTAAAGAAAAAAAATATTTTTTTTAAACAAAAACATCATTAAAAATATAAAATAAAATAAAAACATTTTAAACATTATTATAAAAAACACTTTTATTGTAAAAATATAAACATAAAATATTTCATCTATATTTAAAGAGCTTCTCTTAGTTTCGAGAATTATAAATTCTCTACTAACGAGACCAACCACGAGAAGGTGGAAGCTCATTTGGTCCCTCCCCCTCACTTTTAACTTTTAATTAAACTACTCTCATCACTCTCCCAATACCCACCTAATTCATTTTCTACCCATCTATTTCATTTTTTACACCATAAAAAATTGTAAATACAAACATTAAACCAATTTTTGACCACAAACAAATTCGAAGTTTGAAATAATGTAAACTAAGCATTGCTAAACTTTAAGCCAAAATTTGATCATTACACAAGCAAATTCTAAACCCAAACAACAAACATTCATATATACAATCATTAATACTGCTAAACAAAATTCACACATGTAATACATTACACATCACAAACATACAAAATAATGTAAACATCAAGCAATTGTAAATAAAATTCACTCATTTCAAAGTACAAATCAATGTCACACATTCAATTGTAAATAAAATTCACTCATTTCACACATGGAATACATTATACATTACAAATATAAAAAAATAATGTAAACAAAACATTGCTAAACTTTAAGCCAAAATTTGATCACTACACAAGCTAATTTTAAACCCAAAAGCCATTCATATATACAATCACTAATACTACTAAACAAAATTCACACATGGAATGTATTACACATCACAAACATACAAAATAATGTAAACACCAAACATTAGTAAATAAAATTCACTCGTTTGAAAGTACAAATCAATGTCATACACATTCAATGTAAAATACCCAAACATATTAATGAAACCCAAACAAACATTATCATATATAATCATGAATACACATCAACAAAAAATATTAAAAATTCACTTATACAAAATATTAATCTAAATATTAAAGAAACTTCACACGTTTCAAAGTACAAATCAATGTACATCAAATATTGAATATTGCACATCAAATTTTGATCGTTGAAAACTCACATTCAAAAGTACAAATCAGTATGGCATACACATTCATTTTAAATATCCAAACACATTAATAAAACTCAAACAACATTCTTATACACATTCATAATTACATAGACATACATCATGTAAACATTGAGTATTGTTAAATAGAACACATGCATCTCGCATTCATTGTAACTACACAAACATTTAAATGGGACCCAAACAAAAAACATTACTCAAGAAAAATCACATTTCAAAGTATTAGAAATTCACGCATATACAAAACATTACGCACCAAATTTTGATCATTGCTCAACCAACAAACAAACATAATATAACCACCAATTATTACTAAATGAAACACACACAAACTCACACACATTTCAAAATATACAATCATGAATACACATCAAATTTTGTTCATACACATGCAAAAATTGCAAAAACATAAACATACAAATATATAATACAAATCAATGTCATACACATTTATTGTAAATACCCAAACATATTAATGAAACCTAAACAATCACGAATACACATCAACAAAAAATATTGAATATTGCACATCAAATTTTGATCATTGAAAACTCATACATTCAAAAGTACAAATCAATATGGCATACACATTCATTTTAAATATCCAAACATATTAATGAAACTCAAACGACATTATTATACACATAGACATACATCATGGAAAAATTGAATATTGTTAAATAAAACACATACATCTTACATTCATTGTAAATACACAAACATTTAAGTGGAACCCAAACAACAAACATTGCTCAAGAAAATTCACACATTTCAAAGTATTGGAAATTCACGCACATACAAAACATTACGCATCAAATTTTAATCACTCAACCAAAAATTGTAAATACATAAACAGACAAGCATAATGTAACCCCCAATTATTACTAAATGAAACACACAAACTCGCACACATTTCAAAGTATGCAGTCATGAATACACATTAAATTTTGATCAATACACATGCAAAAATTGCAAATACATAAACATACAAATATATAGTACAAATCAATTTCACCCAAACATATTAATAAAACCCAAACAATCACGAATACACATCAACAAAAAATATTCAATATTGCACATCAAATTTTGATCATTGAAAACTCACACATTTTAAATATCCAAACACATTAATGAAACTCAAACAACATTCTTATACACAATCATAAATACACATAGGCATACATCATGTAAACACGGAGTATTGTTAAATAAAACACACACACATACAAAACATTAAGCACCAAATTTTGATCCATGCTCAACCAAAAATTATAAATACATAAACAAACAAGAATAATGTAACCACCAATTATTATTAAATGAAACACACATTTCAAAGCATATATCTACATGTCATACACATTCATTGTAAACACAATCATATAAATGAAACTCAAACAACAAACACTTATATACACAATCATGAATACACATTAAATTTTCATCAATACACAAGCAAAAATTGCACACATTTCAAAATATATAGTCATGAATACACATCCAATTTTGATCAATACACATGCACAAATTGCAAATACATAAACATACAAATATATAGTACAAATCAATGTCATACACATTTATTGTAAATACCCAAACAATCACGAATACACATCAACAAAAAATATTGAATATTTCACATCGAATTTTAATTATTGAAAATTCACACATTTAAAAGTACAAATCAATATGGCGTACACATTCATTTTAAATATTCAACCACATTAATGAAACTCAAACAACATTCTTATACACAATCATAAACACATAGACATACATTATGTAAACACAGAGTATTGTTAAATAAAACACATACATCTCGCATTCATTGTAAATACACAAACATTTAAATGGAACCCAAACAACAAACATTGCTCAAAAAAATTCACATTTCAAAGTATTGGAAATTCACGCAATACAAAACATTACGCACCAAATTTTGATCAGTGTTCAACCAAAAATTGTAAATACATAAATAGGCAAGCATAATGTAACCACCAATTATTACTAAATAAAACACGCACATTTCAAAGGCATATATCAACATGTCACACACATTCATTGTAAACACAATCATATAAATGAAACTCGAACAACAAACATTTATATACACAATCATGAATACACATTAAATTACTTGCACACATTTCAAAGTATACAGTCATGAATACACATCAAATTTTGATCAATACACATGCAAAAATTGCAAATACATAAACATACAAATATATAGTAAACACAAACCATTGCAAAATGAAATACACGCACATTTCAAAAACATATATTAACACATCACACACATTCATTGTAAATACACAAACACAAATAAAACCCAAACAACCAATATCCATATGCAGAATCATGAACACATCAAACTTTGATTATTACAGACAAAAAATATTGAAAATTCACACATACAAACATTACACATCAAATTTTGATCATTACACAAGCAACAAATGAAAACATACAAACATAATGTAAACACAAAGTATTGCTAATGGACACACATTTCAAAATAAAAATCAATATGTCATGTACATACATTCGTTTTAGATACCCAAACATATTAATGAAATCAAACAAACATTGTTATGCACAATCATAAAATATATATATATAATATCATTAATTCAATAAAAAATATCATACAATTATCCCAAAATAAAACTTATTTAAAATAATTATTATCTTGATTAAATCAAATGTGTATACATAATTTCAAATATCACACAAATATATAAAAAAAACACATTACAAAAACAAAAAATGCATTGTAAAACATACATATATTAACAAAATTCAAAATGTTTGAAGCATACATAAAACAATTATTAAGTTGATTTGAGATGTAACATCAAATTATAATATATAATTTATAGTGATGTATTATTTAATATCAAATTATATATTATAATTTATAGTGATGTATTATTTAATATTTTTAATTTAATGTGCTAAAAAAATCTAGTTTTAAAAATAGAAACTAAACTAAAATAAAATAAAAGAAGGCGAGAGAGAGAAGACACACACCCTTAAGGATGGCCATGGTCCATCCTTAAGGGCATTGAGAAGGGGCTTAGCCCCTTCAAACAAAATAATAATTTTTTTATTAGGAGATTTTGGAGAGTAATTACATCAGAAAAACTAAAATCAATAAATGTTGGTTTGTTTTGAAAGTGAACAATGTCATAATGCTTTTGTGTCTTCTCTCATGTACACGTATATGTTTCATCTATCATACTAATGCATGTATGATAGTGACCATACTAATGCTTCATCTATCATACTAAGGCATGTATATTCTTCTTGTCCTCTGCAAAAAAAAATATCGATTAAAAGTTAGTGACCGTCCATACTTTTTATATAATGTAACAAAAATTGCATAAATTAAACTAAATATTTAAGTGAGTGAGTAAACCGAATTTAATGATTGAAAGACTTCACTTAAAAGAGAGTTCCTCCATAATGGTCATAGTCGGAGCATGTACTTTAACTAAAATGAAAATAAACATAACCACTTGATATAGTTGCATTGCACACAATGTATAAGAAAACAATAAATATCATTTAGGTGAAATAACACACTAAAAATTTGCAAACCTCAAAGTGTGTAATAATAAGAGAAAAAAAGTATGTATTTCATGAAATGGCATCATTATAATACATACAATGAAGGTTTAATAGAACTATGAACAATGATAATATGGACATGGAGAAAATTGGTAAAGATCGAGAGAATTATGCCTAACTCTAGTGTGTGTGTGTGTGTGTGTGTGTGTGTGTGTGTGTGTGTGTGAGAGAGAGAGAGAGAGAGAGAGAGAGAGTCGATTTGTTTTTGTCACTAACCTTTGTTTTATTTTCTTATAACTTGTGATAATTGTAGGTAATGAAAAAGAGCAAATGCATAAGTTGGAAATTGAATAAGAATTAGATGCAATGAAGAGATTGAAGGTTGATGTCGCGACTCTCTCAATCCAATTAGGAAATTGTGATGAAGGTCGGTGCATGGAAAAAAAATGTGGAAGTGGATATACAACAAACAAAAAGGGTACTACTTAAAAAATACAATCTTTGAAAAATGGTTACATTTATTATTTTGAACAAAATTGAACTGTGCACCATTCCTACAAAAGCTTAATAGGTAATTACTAAATTGTTGGGCCTATTGTACCAATTGTCTTAAATAATAGGCATGAAGATCCACATGCTTCATCTCACTATGAACAATAGAGTTATCGACTACTTGTATTGTAATTCGATTATCACAATACACTACAATTGACTCTTCAAAATAAAATATGATCTCGCACATTAGGTTGTAATCCACACAATCATTAACTACACTTTGGTATTCAACCTTTGTGGTTGATAGGGAAACATTCTTTTGTTTCATACAAGACCGCATTATGGGTCCATATCCAATCATGGAAGTGCAAAATTTGCACTCCCTTTGATTGGATATCAAGAGGATATTGAAGTAGCTAGGCTTTTGTGTTCAAGAGTATCATTGTTTGTAGTGGAATTTGCATGAAAGATGTTTTTTTCATAGAGAGATATGATTTTATACAAAATGAGCTCTTTAATTTTGAAATTGTAGTCATCGGTGTTCATGATAATCATGCCATTACTTGTGGGGACTTTCAGAATGATAATGTTAGGATAGTTCCTGAGACGAATGAGAGCTTCAAATTCTTCTTTGGTTAAGTTCAACTTGGAAGGTTTTGCCAATCAAATGATACAATTGCAATCTTGGTGAATTCTTCAACGTCACTAGTGGGAATGAAACAAATGGAAAATTCAATTTTATTAAAAGCATCTTCATAAAAAATACGGTCAAGAAACTATGTTATAATTCAAGTTGTTTTCTAAAATGCTAAGGTAGCACTGCCAAATTGTAAATTTGAGAGGTTAACAACATGAGGGGAGTTAGGTTTTGTAAATGGAGTGAAAAAGTGGAAAGGTTATTGTTAAAGTTGGGTTGGGTAATTCTTCTAGGAGGGAAAACAAGAAAGTTATGTGAGGTGTAACATAGAGGAAGTTCAAGATCACGCGGAGGGTTTGATGAAATTTTTGCAAAGGGTATTGAATCTGGTAATTCAAGTAAAGAGAGAAGAGTTTGGAGGGTATGCATAGTATCAAAGTGGGACGACAAAGTATTATTGTCATTGATTGTAGAAAAGTTCGAGGATGGGTTGTGATGAGAGATACTGGGGAAATATTGAGGAGAAAAAAGAAGAAATTGAGGGAGGCCATGGGGAAGCAACATTATTTATTCAACATAACAAGATTGGAAAGGGAGGGATGCTAGGTTGTGTTAATTTCAATGATCATTTGGAAATATGGTCTGTTTCGAGTGAAGAGGTTGAGGTTAAGGTTAAGGTTTCAAATCTCATGCAAGATTTCAACACTGCATACTTGATGTTTTCGTCAACTAGATCTATGTTTGTGAGTATATATATATATATATATAATTGCAATTGTATCGCAAAAATGAAACCATGCATATCCCATGGAAGGGAAAGCCACACACAATTGACAACAATTGACAACTACAACAAGATAGTAATCCAACATATGTATGTGTTTAACTATTGTTGCTAATTGATTAAGGAACCCATTCAACCATGAATCACCACCTATATACATGTTTGGGAAATTCATATAATTGGCATTTGCATCAGGGATCCTCTATCATCCACACAAAAGTGGAAATCTACATGGCATTCAGTTTTGTCATCCCCATGGTGGGTCTCTTGCAAGATAAATGAATGAATGCAATGCTTAGTTCGTCGTAAAAAATGACTAATCCCTACATAACATAATGAGGATGAGAACTTGAGAGGGAGTGCACCAATCTTGGTAAAACAAGCTTGAATAGAACACATGGACAATATTTTCTTCTGTATCTAAATTAAAAATGAAAATAGTAAAGAATAATATTATTACCATGAAAACTTATTCCTCGTGAAATACTAAATTTACTTTCCTCATTTGACATAATGCTCTTTAGTAATGTATGAGGAATTSCATGGGRATGATACTCCTTACATTGACACAGGCTATCCATATCATCATTCTTTGGGTCATTTCTTTTAATTTGCCCCAAGCTCTTCTTTCTTAGAAAACAAACCCCATTATGATTACCCCTATCCCTACAATAGTGATGCTCAATCCCTATAATTGAAATATTTACAAGACATTGCTCAATCCATACAATATGCCCTTAAAGAGGAACATAAGGCTTTGTTTAGTGCATATGGTTCAAGGAGGAACATGAGGCTTGATTTAGTGCATAGGGTTCAAGGAAGAACATGAGGCTTGGTTTAGTGTATAGGGTTCAAGGAGGAACATGAGGCTTCTATTTTGAAATTTGGTAACCATGCAATTTATTTCCCATTTTTGTCACTCGTGGTGTCAAATGATAACCTTCACCATAATCATCTCAAATCCATCTAATCATATTATTTTTTATTCCATGTCTCAAAAATGCAATTCTCTAGGAGTTATGCACAATGATTTCATAGCACTTTTTATGTTCATCTAATTTCACCAAAAGAAAAGAAAAGAAAAGCATTGCCAATGTGTCAATATGGATTGGACAATTGAACAAATCCATGATCAAGGCCTACAAGTGTTAGCAAGATCAATTACCTTCACAGTGAGGGGATTGTGCAAAATATTGGTGTGAAGCTTGTTGAATTGGGCTCTTGCAAGAGGGGTTCGGTGATGAGAAGAAGGGCCTAGAAGCCTTGCAATTGAGGGGGATCCTTCAATGGAAGTCCCTAGAGATGGTGGACCAAGTGGAGCTCGAGTTTGCTTCTAATATTTGGTCTCTCGTTTGCATCGTTCTGGAGATGGTCGTTGGCAATCCTTCACAAAGCCATGTTTCCAAATTTTGACATGGATAA
>ML788486.1:430377-443238 GCA_009831015.1 Picea engelmannii
CCAAAAAATAGTGTTCACTGGTACTAAGATCAATGGAAAAAAAGATAGTACTTTGCTTTAAAAAATCACCAAATTTTCACTAAACAAGGAATTCTCAGAAATGTATGAAGTATAGTCCTAGAGGGAAAATCTTGGTACAAATATTGAGAGCGGATGTTGCAGCATTTGACAGTAAAATCAGAAGCCTAAGAGCTACTACACAAAAGTACAAGATTCCAAGTTTTAACGGACAGCAAAAAATGCAAGCAGCCTTATCTAAACTGCCATCCAGAAGCTGTGGTGCCTAGGTGCATTTACTGGAAAACTAGTGAAAAATAAATTATCATGTCTTCTTTTCTTGGTGGTAGAATTTCTCCAGTTGAATGTAAGATGCAATCCTGATCCTCACCACCAAAGGAAACTTATTTTGAACCACAAATGACATTTACAAGGAAACATATTGATCAACTTGTCTCCTGCAAACCTGTGCCAACCAGAGCAGCCTAAGGCATTTCTAAGTTGATTTTAAATGTTTCTTCAATGATTTGATGTCATTTTTCTCATGACCTGGCATATAGCAGTTTAATATAAAACTTCCATTACCGACTTTCGACTTTGACCTTCCAGCTTCACTTGCAAGGATGTCACAAGAAATTTTAAATTAATGAAGTTGGCAGTGAAAAGAGATTTTATTTTGGTACTGTGTTTGGGACCAGGAATTACCTATACAATTATTGATCAACAATTTATCGCCATTTTTTATTATGAATGAAAATAATATTGCCAGTTCCAAACCTACCCTAGGAAGAACTAGATTGCAGCTCTCCTGCTTCACTCATAAGACTTTGGTACTGAGAATTGAACTTTGCAACTAACTTTATATGAACTAGAAGCCATCAAACAATTTTCTACCACTGATACGACCAGTGTTCAACTCTTTCTTTTTTATCGCCCTAATGGAAATCTCTTCACCTGTATTCTGCATCAACTCTCTTCAAAATGCCTTACTAGTTGTCAATCCTTATTGTCCAGATTCAACTTTAAAATCGTCAATGAAATCACAGATATCATTCATTGTTCTTTCTTTAATCCTAAGCAATCATTCCTCAACATTCATTCACTAATGCATGTTTGTCCATTTAAAATATATTTTTACAGCACCTGACCTTTTATGACTACAAATGTGGGAAATATTTAATAGATATAATATTCAAGAAGAATTTCTCTGATGGTTCAAAAAGGTAAGCAAGGAAAATTCGGGAGCTAGTTAGCATCTATTGTGTGGCTACAGGTATTGAGATTAATGCACAGAAATCAGCCATCAGTTTCAATGGATTAAGTGAGGAGACAGTAGCACATTTGAAAGTTATTTTTCCTTTTAAACATTTTGATATTCAAGAAGGTTTTAGATACTTAAGGTTTATTCTCAAACACAATGGCTGCAGAGGTGACTGGGGATGGTTGTTGGGCAAGATAGAGAAAAGAATTCACTTTTGGTGTAATAGGTGGCTCTCAAGAGGGGGAAGATTAGCCCTTATCAAAGCTGTGCTGGAAGCCATTCCAGTGTATTAGCATTCTCTGGCTTGGATTCTGGAAGGTGTTTTAGAAAATATTCAAAAGCTTTGTTTCAATGTTTAATGGGGTGGTAAAGGTGAAAGTAGTGGTATCCCATAGACCAGATGGCAGTCTACAGCTCTTCCAAAAATTAAAGGGGGGTGGGGATTGAAACAGATCCATGTATTTGGGAAGTCTCTGGTTGCAAACAGCCTCTCGAATCAGATAAAAAGAAAAAGAACTCAGATCTCACTCACTCAGCTAATCTAATTTTTAATTTACCATCAGAAAAACAAGAAAAGAAGACAGACACAAAGAGACTGAACATAAATTTACCAGAATAATGGATGAGGATCTGAGTGCATGTCACCTCACCTAGTTGGTTTATGAATTAATAAAATCAAATTAATTCCTGCAGATCTCGCTCACTGAGGTAATCTAATTTGTAATCTATAAAAAAGAATAGAAGACAGATACAAAGAGATGGAACTTAAATTTACCACAATAGAGGAGAATGATATTACTCCATTTAGCTATGATTGAATCTTTGCACACGTCTGCTGATTCAAAAATTGATGTGATCCCTACCTCCACCTCCACCTCTTAGTGCCATTACAGACAACACATGCACACCAAACAGATGACACATACAGGCAGAATAGACTCATATAGACTATACCAATATATGAAAGCAAGTTTGGATCTAGTTTCAAAGCTAAATATTTAGTTCCTTTCATGCATGCAAGTGATAGCTTAGATCTGATTTTTGTCTTTAAAAATTTCTATCTTAAAGATCTAGATCTAGCATAGGAAAATAGTCCCTTTATGCAAGTAATTTTCTGAAATTTTTAGAGGGATAAAAGTTAATCTTTTCCAAGTGTTTTCATTGTTCAAATCTAGCATTCAAGTGCTTTTAATTTGCTGTTTTATAACAGCCATAAAAGACCCTAAAGAAACAAGCTTTTTAGTTTGATTTCCTTAGTTCCTTTTGCATATTTTTGTAGCTTTTTAACTTAGACTTATTTTGGGTTTTCTACTAATAACCAAAGACACTCTTAAAGTGTTTTTGGCCATCTTTTGCACTCTTTTGTTTGTTGTTTTGTGCAGGTTATCGAATAAACAAGGGGAGATTCTGCCAAAATTTGGCGGATTTGGAGCGATTGGGACTTCCAGGAGCACCGTATACCTTCCTAGAGCTTTTTTGTACATTGTAAAAACATCGATCCATCATTATAAGGATCCACATCTCTATTTAAAGAGATCCCAAGTCTCTTCAAAAGACCATTGTAACCGAGCTAATAAAATAAGTGAGCCAAGGGAGGCCTCACTTTGTGTTTCCCCCTAAGGGGGTTGGTGTTGTGGTTTTGAGCATTTTCCATTTCGTTTTCTTTCTCTTTCTTTAAAATTCAAAACAATCTCACATAATAAGAATAAGTTAAAAACAAATCACAACTTTAGTTTAGTTTTTCCTTTTTGCAAAGTAGAATACTAATTGCTAGTTTAGCTTGGTTTTATTTCTGCAATTTCAAAGTTGGCAAATAAACTGTCTCCTCGGCTCCTCGCAAGAGGCTGGTCAGTGAAGACTTAGTAATTAGAAAAACATTTCCCTTTCAGCTTTTTACTTTATTGCTTAAAATAAACATTTCCCCTCAGCCCCAGTGTTATTCCTGACCCTTCCAGTTGCGAGTTTGTCTCGATCTTCTGGGAGAAAGTTCCATACACGTTGGGCTAGTCAGTGCGGATAGATTAATAGGGAAATCCTTAAGAAGTATTTCTTCAGTGGAAATGTAAGAGAGTTTGTGTAAGAAATCTGGCGGGAACTTTGAGATCCGAGTTCTCCCCGTCGGATCTCCCACATTCTCTTGAGTTTGTGTGCAAAATCAAAGGGATACTCTCCCTGTTGGATATTTGGCAACCTCAACCTCCACTCTAGGAATATTCTCTGAAGGGCCAAATCTAGATTAGCTCTCAAACACTTTATTTTCATTGCAAATAAAATTTATCTCATTAATTTACCTTCAAAGGACAATCTAATAAAACACGCGATCAACAACTGCCCACGATACTTTTAAGGCACTAGTCTCATTTCACACTTTACAAAGCCATTTGCTTTAAGTACTTTTATTTCTCAAGCATTTATATTTAATCTTGAAGTATTTCCTTATTTACTTGCATCTTGTTATCTTAAGTATCATTTTCATGCAAGTATTTCTTTATGTATATTGTGGTGGTTGATTGATATATACTTTTAGAGTAGATTTACTTTACATATCATCTTTTGCAATAAAACTCCTAGATTTATTTCTTGTACTTAGATTAGTTCAAGCCTTAGATTATTTTCTTTAGGGACTACCCCCTTTGGCTTCGCTAGGAGTTGGCCTGGACGGCAGAGTTGAGGATTAGGTGACAACACCTTAACTCTAACTTGCCCCCAAGGACACACCAAGTGGATTGAAGATTTCTTCCACGTTACCCAGGTGTGTATAAAGGCGGCAACAAAACCCATACCTGTGCTCTTCCTTGCTTGACTAGCAAGAGTTAGGTTTTCATCATCACCCTCTTGTTGGCCTGCTAGAGATTCCTTCTAAATCTCCTCCTAGATGAAATCATCACATAGCCTTTCAAACTTGGGAAGTGTCTTACGTGCAACGATGCCCTTAATGAATGGGGCCCATGCCTTAGTGAAACCATTCAAGGCCATCCCCACCATCTCTTCATCTGTCACAACCTCCCCAACTGCTGCCAACTAATAACAAACCTGAGTGATCTTGGTGAGATAGTTGGTCACTGTATCTGATCTAGTCATCCTGGTGTTTCTAAGCTTTTCCTTCAACACCATCTTCCTATTTGAGTTACTGCTCTGGAAAAGGTTTGTCAAAGCTACAAACATATCCCTTGCTGACTTCTTCTCAAATAGGTGAGAAATCAAGTGATCCTTCACCACATCTGAGATGATCTTCCTAGCTTTCACATCCTTCTGCTCATGGGTGACCAAGTCTGTTGGATCCATCGTTGGGGTCAGGGTGGTATTTGCAAAATCCCACAACCCATTCTCCATGAGAATTAATGTAACCCTCGCCTTCCAAGGAATGCAGTTAGATGCACCCTCCAACCTGTCCTCAAACCTCAAACATGTTGCGGCCATGTCCAAATCAAAAAAATTTAATGAAGAATAAAAAAATCTGTTGGAATTTAGATCTGCTAATAACTACCGCGTGCTTATTTCGTCAAGAACAAAAAACAAATCCAATCTCCTTTGTTGGTTGCCCGAACTTGTTGCTCGTTGCCCGTTTGAGGCTGCCCACAAACTCCTATTGTTGCCCACGCTTCTCTAAGGCGGCCTAACTGTCTCTGCGGCTTCCTGGTAACTGCCCTGTGACTTGGGGACTGTGGCTGGTTGCGGCTACAGCCTGAACCTTCTCCTGTAGGGTTGCGGTTCTCAGCACCTGCCCCCCAGTTCCCAGCACCTGCGGCTACTCCTAGCAGTTGTCCGCACGGTCATACAGTTATATGGTTGCTCTGCGGTCCGTCCATACATCTTACCGCTACTGCAATAAAAAATTCCCCCCCCCCTTTTTTTATTTATTTTTTGTGCAACTTGCACATAAAAAAAATCCATTGGGGTGTATTTTTTCGTTGTTGCCCTGTAGAAATTACAGATCTATGCACTTGGCTTCCCTTTCAGAGTCTCTGCTCTAATACCATGTTAGTTTTCAGCCTAACCTAGTACCCGACAATTAAACCCTAGCAAATACCTTGCTTAACTACTGCAGATTTACTGATTTAAATCATAGTTGGGTTACTAACGATTTAAATAAATCAGCTGAAGCATAAACAAAAAACCAATCCATGCAAACATAATTTATGTCATGTAAATATGCCTTTATTATTAAGAATAATACAAAGCTTTATTAGGGCTCTCGTCTTGGGAAAATGTCCCCTCTGAGAAAAGAATACAAACAACAATAAGCTTATCACACCTCAAGATCAGTCCTTTGATCTTGTTGATCGCTTCTCCTTTGTTGCCCCTTGCTTCCTTCCTTGGACCCTACACACTTGGATGAAAGTCCTTCTCCACCCAATGAATGAGATCTCACTATCTCACTCTGTGTGTGTTTCCTCCTCTCACCTTAGCTACATTTCATAATGTTGAGTTTACCCTAAATCCAAAACCCTAGCTCTCCAAAGTGATCAATGGATGAGATTAGATCTCACCAACACTTGAGATCAATGGCTAAGATTTAATTTAATTCACTAATGCCAAAAACTCAGGCATTTCCTTAAATTAAACTCAATTAATTATAAAAAGGCATTCACTTTAATAATGCTTTAATAAAGTGAATTTCCCAAGTCTTGAGAGGTATTAATGATGACTTCCACATGTTTCCCATTGGCTAGCACTGATCTTGGACTTTGGATCTCAAGTGCTAGTTTGATCAATAATATATCCCATAGGGATCATCTAATGTAAAAGCATAAGATGCATGTGAATATATGATAGTCGTACAGGATTAAGTTTTGACATCCTTTTGACTTTAGAAAGAGGAAAATCTAAGGACGAGTCTTTCAAAAATGCTCTAAAGCATTGAATAGAAAGTATCTTTTTTCAAATAGAAATGGAAAATAGGATTTTTTTCCAAGGAAAAAAATTAAAATTAATAAGGTTGACGTGATAAAGAAAGATCACGGTCATTTTCAAGAAGAATTTAATGTTTCCCATAACAAAAACTATAGATATGTAGGGTGATTGTAGAATATTATGGGCAATAATGGCCAAATATATTGGACTAGAATAATTAGATCTAATTTGAAAAAGCCATAATTAAATGGCCTCTTATTTAACTTCTAAAATAATTAATTAAATACATTTGAAAATATGTGAGGCTTGAAGTGTAGTTCTGTAGAAAATCAACAACAAAAGTACACTAACTCACATAGGACTTTTGTCAAACGCTTAGTAAACACAGATTTCTGTCTTAAATGAACTCTGGTATGTAATAACCCACATTCAACTATATCATAAGCAGAAACACACATGTATATAGAAGCGGAAAATAGCAATGAACAGCAGACACAAAACACATGTGCACACCCAGAATTTTGGCAACCAACCAGGGAAAACACCAGTATGGGGAAACCCACCAAGAGAGATTTATTATCAGCTTCAGGAAGTACAAAAGTTACAGTAGTAATGCATTTGGCAGCAAAAGAAACACTTACGACACCCACAAATGTCCCAAAATCTCTTCCTTCAAAACTATGCCCACAAGTCCGTACTTCCTGTAGGGCCCTGCTAAGAATCAGCACCTTGAAAACAGTGCCAAAATGTTGTTGTACGCTCTGATCGGTAAGGTAGTTCTGCAACAAGAAAAACCCACTTTTCTGCCTTGATTTGTGTGCCAAAAACAACCTCAAAAATCGTGCCCACTTCCATGTTGTATGACATGTATGGATCCGTACAGTATGGCCTCACTTAGCAATGAACTTCAGCAACTTCACACATAAAATTTTCCTTGGGATTTGTGCCCAAGCTCTCTTGGAAACCATGCCAAATCTGTTGCATTCACTTTTCTTCAAGCTCTCTCTCAAATCTCTCTTGACTTGTCTTGCACACTACCCTAGGGTTGCTCTTATAACTGAAAATAACTTTTCACCTTCCCCATCCCTAAATCCAATGGCCAAGATCTAATCTTGCCTTTACAAGATCAAGGGACATGATTCATTCCCTCCAAAATAAATCACTTACATTTACTAAAGTAATTTTCCACTTTATTACATAAGTGCACTTTATGACATAAAGTCACTTTAATAAAATATTAGGTCACTTTTACAAAAAGACACTTTAATAAAAGAGTCACTTTATTACAACTTTATAAAACACCTATTACAAAGTCAAGTGCCTAGTAGTGCAAATGTGTTGTGCTTGTCTGTACAACAGCTGACACATTAAAAATTGTATCACAATCACAACCAAGGAAAATTGTTGTCATATGCATCTGTACCGCCGCATCCATATCCGTTTCCACCATCAGCCACCAGTTCGTGGAGATTAACAAAGGTCTGCCATCCTTTTGAGAGTGCACGATTATTTAGAGAAACCATATTAATCACTATTGAAGTCGAATTAGTTATAAAGTATATTATAAAAGTGAGATAAAAGTTATAAGGTGTCATTGCTTCTTGTACCTGCAAGCTAAAATATCCCTGATCTAGTTGATCTAGATATCTACTGCTGAACTACAGTTTTGCCCCTAAATCTGATACTCTGGGGGTTTCTTAATGCATTTGAGTTACTGTGTGAACATGCTTGGTGATTTCCGCATGTGTGTTTCAATTCATTAAGTGTTTTAGCAGTATAAGACAATGCATGCGAAATAAGGACAACACAGCTCACTGATATATAATGAGGAAAAAGCGAGAAATACAATAATGACTGGAAGCAGATATAATAATCGTCAATTAGATCTCATGGATCATCACTGGAATACAAATCAACTAATAAGAAATACTCGTGATTAGAAGAATGAATGTTGGTCTGCGCATGCATGGATAGATCGGCAAAAAGCAACTTGGCAGCTCACGATAACTGCTGCAGAATCTAGAAAACTCGCCCTGATGGCGATACCCGTCGGAATGAACTGGAAATTGTCTCAAAAGAAGCGCCCTAGCCTCTAGGTTGATCCTAATGACTGTCGGACTGAAGATTCGGCCTCTGAAGCTCTGGATGTCACCCCCTGGGGGTTTTCACACCTCCAGGGCTCAATGAGTGCGCCCTAGTGATTCCACCGACGGAATCTGACGATGTATAGCTCAAAATGATCGTCCTAGCCTCCTCTGTAATGGGTCGGAAGGGTTTCCTCAGATCTGCTCTGGAATGTCCCCTGGAACCCCAAATGTGCTTCCTCGAGAACTACGCCCTAAATGACTGTTTTCTGCTTTCTGGGAGATTCCACCGTCGGAAACTGATGACAAGTGGATCAATAGGTGCGCCCTGGCTAGATCTCTAATGGGTCGGAAGTAATCGGCCAAATACTTAACTGTCTCAAGCGACCACACAAACCCTCTCTCTAACCCTTGCGCCCTCACTGGCTGAGCTGTGCAATCGTTGAACTGGATACCTGTAATGCACAGTGAGATGCCTGGATGGTCTCTCTGTTAGGCTAGGGTGTGTCTCTCAATACCGAAACTGATCAATGGTAGTGGTTTCCTCCAGAAATCCACAAAACAACAAGGGGGTCGATTTCCTCCTCTGCAAATATCTCAACATCAAATCATAACATAATGAGGAAATTAGGTTGAATTCCTCCCTTTATACTCTTCCCAATCTAATTCACCATTGGCATCCCTTTAGCTAGGTGCTTTTCCTCCTAAGGTGAGTAATTAATTAAGTCCCCCTTTAGCACCTTTTCGTTCTAATTCTTCATTGACTTAGGCTTAAGTGACTTCTCTTATGCTTTTTGGCTTAATTCATCGTTTAGCCACCAAATCACCCGTATTTCTCCTCTTGTTCCCTGTTTGTGCCTGACTATAGTCTACGGGAACACATAGACTACTAAGTCACTCCCTGCTGGCCTACTCTTGGGAACGGGACATCACACAATCTGTAGTATCCCACCGTACATTTTGTACCACTTTCGTGCCATTTGCAAATCAATCGTACTGTACAGGGATTGTTTGGAAAAAAACAAATGTGTTGTGCTTGTTCGTATAACAGCGGACACATTAAAAATTGTATCACAATCACAACTAAAAGAAATTGTTGTCATATGCATCCGTACCGCCGCATCCATATCTGTTTCCACCATCAGCCACTGGTTCGTAGAGATTAACAAAGATCTGGCATCCTTTTGAGAATGCACGATTATTTAGTGAAACCATATTAATCACTATTGACGTCGAATTAGTTATAAATTATATTATAAAAGTTAGAAGGTGTTAACTATTATATGTCAATAAAGTAAGTTATAAATTTCATTATAAAAGTGAAAAAAAAAATATCCAAAGTTTAAAAAGAAGGTTATAAAAGGTGAAGCCTTCATATTTTTCAAGATTTTAATGCTCCAAGTGAAGAAAGGGATAAGTTATTAAATAAATGTGAAGTATAAGTAAAGAAAATAATATTTTATTATATTTCGAAGTATAATATATATATAAGGAAAAGGGAAACTTATATCAAGAAGGGTGAAGAGGAGTAATATATATATATATATATATATATATATATATATATATTGAAAGAATTTAATGATCGGGTGGTCCGAGAGGTCTGTGACTGGGGAAACCCTAGCTGCATACTCCCGGCCCCAAGTGTCGCGATTGTTGCTCGTGAGGAGGACTCGTGTTCGGTTTAGCATGGAGGTGGTTTGGTTCTGATATGGTGTCCGAGCTCTCTTATCCGGGTGCGTAACTAGTGAATTTGTGAGTGGCTTTTCTGTGTGTTTCCTTCTTGTGGTGGGTTGAGGGTGTTGTTGCTTGTTAGATCTGGTGCTTTTATGCTCAGATCTGGTGCCTCCTCTCTCGTTCCTGGTGGGATTCAATCTACTGCAAGATCACTTGTGTTTTTGTGCTGGTCGAGGCTTCCTTAAGATTTTTCTCTGCAATTGCAGGTGTCGTCCAAGTTGTGGTCGGTGTTTTTCGCTCAGATCTAGGGTCTGCATCCCTCGATCTTGTGCTCTAGCGCCTGGTCCCGGTGTTCTCATGCCCAACCTTCGGGATTTTGTTCTCTCATCCCGCTTCTGGTTAGCCTTGGGGCTGGTATTATTTCGGTAGCTCCTGCTTTGGCTTTTGAGGTTTTTTGCAACGAGTCTGGGGCCATTTGGGTTTCTTCATGGCATTGTGGGTGCAGCCTCTCTTGAGGGGTTTTTTGTGATGTGTCTGGGACCGTCTGGTTTTTTTCATGGCATTGCAGGTTTCTTGGTGCGGCCTCTCTTTTGTGGCAGGTGGTTGTCTCTTTTTCTGGTTTCTTCATCTTTTTGTTGGTTCAATCAAGGTTTGATGCATATTCAGAGTTTCTCCCAGGGCCATGGTGTTGATGCCATGATTCTTCACTTTTGGTGCTTTGGGTTTGGAATTTTGTTTCCCTTTTTTTGGGGCCTTAGGCCGGTCTTTTTCCTCCCTCACTTTCAGTATTCTTGCCACTCGCTTCTGATCGAGATTTGGTCAGAGCTTTGAGGTCCTTTTTATGGGCGTGCAGTATTGATTTGGTGCATGGTCAATGCTTTGAGGTCCTATCCAAGGGCAGGCAGCTATTGGGCCTTTTTCTATTGGTTGCATGATGGTGTTCTTATGCAGGGTTCCTTCGGTTTCTGGTCTCCCTAAGGATTGTATGCCTCTCTGACCTGGTCCGTCTAGCCACTGGAGTTTCTGTGGAGGTTGTCTCTGCTGCTTCTTCGCGGCAGGGTTTGGGGCTTTCTCTATCTGCAACTTTCGATGTTGGAACTCTTGTTGTCCCTATTTTTTTTGTCGTTATTCCCAGCCCATGTATTGTATATCTCTTTGTGGCTTATTAGTCAGCTTCAGGGCCCCTTCGGGCTTCTACTTTTTGATCACTTTACCCATGGTAGGGTCATGCTTAAGGCACCTATAAGATGTAAGAATGAATAGAGTTACGCTTTTTTTCGTGGAAAATTAGAAGAATTTAAAAAAATAGGGGGGGGGTGGGTCAATTTCGAACAAAGGAGTTATAAGGGAATCTTAAAAAAATCGACAATTTGAAAATGGAGGAAGAAAGATTTTCTTATGAAGGTTGTCCAGTTTTATGTTATGGGTTTTCTACATTAAGGGGAATATTCAAGGAAGAGAGGTTACATCATTATCAACTTGGACCAAAATGAAAATTACATTAATATTGATTTGGTAAACCAATTATTAATTCTAGAGCCGAATATAATTGAAAAGGAAGATATTTTTCAAATTAAGGAGATACAAGTGACAATTGATCAATATGAGTATATATCTCAATTCTATCTTCCAACTTTGTATTAAAAAAAAAATTGACATCATTCTCGGGTTATCCTGGTTTAAAAATCTAGGTACCTTCATCTTAAACATAGAGAAAAAAAATTTGGCATTGCCCTATAAAGAGAAGATGATTACATTTCAAAACACTACTATGAGGTCAAAATTGATAATACCTTCATCAAAAAAATTTAAAGATATCTTGAACATGATCCTTCAAGAAAATCAAAATTCAATATCAAGGATGAAAAAAGAACTTAACGAAGTTATCATGGATAATAACGAAGAAATTTATCGCCTCAAGGACCACAGTAAAAAATTACAAGCACAAATCAAGAAGGCTAAGGTTACTAAGCAATGGTAAAAGATTAGAACAAGAAAAGGAGGATCTCGAGGAAGAATTCAAGAAGAATCTCTCAGAGAAAGAAGAAGAAAATTTGTGCTTAAAGAACCTTAATCAAAGGTTATTGGGACAAATCAGAAGTTCAAAAGATGACAATAAAAATACTAAGAATAAAGTCAATAATCCAAAAAACGAAGAATTTTCACATATAAAGAATCATAATCAAAACCTACTCACTCAAATAAAAAAGCTTAAGAGTGATAAGAAGTTGTTGGAAGATAAGTTAGAACAACGTATCAAGGAGGAAGCGTCGAAGTCTTCAAGTAAAAGAATCTAAGTTAAGGAGAAAGGAACAAATACAGATCCAGTTAATATCACAACTCAAGAAGATACCAATCCAACAAAAGAAAGGACATACTCGGATGTTGGAGTACAAACRATGGAAATTCCAAGTGTAACTTCATCAATTAACCAAGCAACATCAATGCGTAAAGAAAATCACATACCTAAATTAAACCAAGAAAACACTACAAGCATGATAAAGGAAAATCATGTTACCAAAAATACTTATCGACATCCCAATCATAAAAGCAGATATCTTAAATAGTTAAGAGTCTCAATATCACTTAAGTCGGGAATGACTATCTTATCGTCCGAAAAATATTGATACCAGCGCAATTAAGTCTCGTGATAACCATTCATCATGGAAGAGCAATGTTCCGCAAAAGATTGAATTAGGATGGTCTGACCATTTCACAATTCGGCAATTCTGCAATTCGGCAAAATGTGATTTGTTTCTTCTAGATCCACAATTTGCTCCAAGGGAAAACAACAAAATACATCACGATTCACTCCTTAACCTCCTCGACTAATTTTCCCAAATATAGTGGTTTTAGATCCACTTTTCCTCCCATGAATAATAATTATTAATAATAGAACAATGGTTGTTTCTAGATCCCTGAATTAGGGAGTCAAATGGCTTTATCTTTCTCCTTAAAGATGGGTGCTCCTCAATTAGCCTAATTACG
>ML788486.1:454662-469420 GCA_009831015.1 Picea engelmannii
GCAGTATCAATTGCAATTGCAGTATCAGTTGAAGTATCAGTTGTTGTACCAGTTGCAGTCACCCTTGAAGTCTTTTAAGACGTTGGTAAATATTACCGCTGATACCAGATGGTGCCACTAACTGCAAATGCTATCAGAGGTATGTACTCACATATGTTTAAATTGTTAAGCCTTAAAGGGTATTTGCAGGAGAAGGGATCTCGTGTCATAGATCCAGAAGGATCTCAAGATCCAACACATTCAGAAGAATAATGCAACCCAGGTTTGATTATTCTGACATGCATCTATTTGTTATGACATTTATTTGATCTAGGTTGCATGTTGAAGCTATGACTATCATACTAACCTTTCGTCAAAATTAAAGTCAAGATATTAGATGGATTAAAGTTGAGATCATAGAGTTTGTTCTCTAACCCAACCTTCTGTCAAGATAGAATATTGTCCAAGTACAAAAGACAGGTTGAAGAAAGCACTTGTTATCTTGAGTGAAGGAGACTTGGAAGAAAAGCAACACACTAGAAGTGAAGACTCCAGGTTTGATTGTTGTAATTGTCATTCCTCTAACTTATATTTCTAAAGTTTTCTACATTACAAATAGGTGTTGTAGCTGTGATAGCAATCCTTAAAATAGGTTGTTATATGGCATGCCAATTGGTTGCTTATAGCCCTTGATCTATTTTAGAACAACCTCTGAAATGGCATATATAAACTCCATAGCCCAAACAAATAAGGCATTCATTGGCCTCCCTTTCATCCATCACCCCCATAAACCATAAATTCATTCAATTTTTACCTTTTTGTTCTAAGTTGTTGAGTTCTCTTTAGTCTCATTCCATACTACATGAAGTGAACTAAGTAATCTATGTTAGTGTTTGTAGCTCGGACAGGTATTTTCGCAAGGGTGTCTACTTGCGGAAATCATCATTAAATGTATTCATACCTTTTCCTAGTGATTCACTTTATTAATTAATTAATAAAGTGAATGTCTTTTTTTGTAAAGTGACTTTTAATTAATGAAGTGACTTAGGCAAAAGTCACTTAATGATTTAATTAAATGAGAACCATTGATCTCATGATCTAATCTTGACCGTTGAGATTAGGTTAGTCGCCCAGGACAAAAGACAGGATGGGTAAAGGAAAAGACACATTCATTCTTCATTTTCACAAGTCACATGAGAGAAGAGAAGAAAAATTAGAGTCAATTTTTCAGCTTGGCGAGAAGACAAAACAGGTTGCACGTATCCCAAGGCAAAGTGCCCACATTCTAGCAGCAGATCCATACAGTTGAGTCGCACATGTGAGTGCAGGCCGCATCCATTGCAGCAGGTTGCACACTATACGAGGAGGCCGCATTTATTGCAGTAGCGGATCCTTACGGACAACCTCAGAATTTCAACAACGCGAGTTTCAGTAATCAGAGTTTCAGCAGCGTTGAGTTTCAGTCGGGCGAGTTTCAGCAACACGTTGATCAAGGCACTCTAGTTCAAGTTTGAGACTTGATTTGTGGTTTTAGTTTTTCTTAGAGCCATTATCCATGTGAGGGGAGCTCTTGTAAGTTCTGACGTTATTGATGAAGAATTGATCTTGAAGAGCAAAAATTTTGTGTATTGTGTGTGATTGTTTTTTTCATTATTTTCCACTGCATGCAAGAGTTATTTTTTTTAACAATAGCTATTAGATCCAATCTAATTGCTTAGTTAGCTGAGATTAAAAAAAAATAACATGGTATTAGATCTGTGGCTTAACATGGTATTAGATCTGTGGCTCTGAGAGAAATGCAAATCTATTGTATTCAGTGCAGATCTCTTTAGCAGGTTAAAAGGACAAGGCAGATCCATTGCGTACAACTCAGATCAGCCATGTCAGTAACCAGTGTGAAGGTTGAGGACAAACTAGATGGGTCTTCCAATTTCTTGCCATGGAAGGAAAGAATGTCAGTGATCTTGAAGGAACAAGACTTGTGGGATGTCATCATAAACCCTCCTCTAGCTCCAGTGCAGACATCAACAGGTACGCCAACAGTGGTAGACCCAATAGTACATGAAGCCTGGGATAAGAAGGATATCAAGGCACAGAGAGTGATCCTTGAAGCCATCAAGGATCATCTCATTCTGCTTGTTGCAGAAAAGACCAGATCTAAGGAGATGTATGATGCCCTTGTGTCACTCTTTCAAAGTGACAACATGAGTCACAAGATGATCCTCAAAACAAAGCTTAGAGAATGTAGAATGTCCTCTTCAGACAATGTGACCAGCTACCTTATGAGGATCACTCAGATCCGTAACCAGCTTGTAGTTGTAGGTGAAACAGTCCTTGATGCAAAGTTAGTGAATGTTGCCTTGAATGGTGAGGATTGGAGTCCGGGATGGGAACCTTTATAGACTTTATGGCCAGCCTGCACAGGCATTATTGCACACCAGTGAGAGCTTGTGCGATCTGTGGCACAGGAGGATGGGTCATCTCCATCACAGAGCTCTACCATTACTAAGGAAGATGGTCACTGGGCTTCAAGAATTCAGTCTGGACCAACAAGGGGTGTGCAAAGGTTGTGCACTTGGAAAGAATGTCAAGGCAGCGTTTCCTAGCAACGAGAGTCAATCCAAGGGCATCTTGCATCTGATCCATTCAGACATTAGGGGGCCAATGTCAGTAGTTTCAGTGAAGGGTGCATCCTACTATGTGACCTTAATTGATGACTTCTCTAGGAAGTCCTAGATCTACTTCATGAAGACCAAGGATGAGGTCTTCGGTCACTTTTGAGCTTTCAAATCTCAGGTGGAGAACATGACAGGAAGGAAGATCAAGACTTTGAGGACAGATAACGGGGGTGAGTACACCTTTACAAAGTTCCTTTATTTCTGCAAGAGGGCAGGGATCAAGAGGGAGAAGACAGTGGCCTACAACCCTCAGCAAAATGGGGTTAAAGAGAGGAAGAACATGTCCATCATCGATGCGGTGAAGGCCATGTTGCATGATCAGAGTTTTCCTATGTATATGTGGGCAGAGGCCTACAATATAGTTGTGTATTTGCAGAACAGAAGCCCACATCAGATACTGGAGGGGAAGACTCCAGAGGAGGCATAGGTATACACAAGTAGAAGACCTGAGATAGGACATCTCAGGATATTTGGTTGTCCATTCTACATCCACATTCCTGTGGAGAAGAGGACAAAGTTGCAACCCTCGGGACAGAGGGGCATTTTGGTGGGGTACAGCGTGGATTCGAAGGCCTACAGGGTGTTCTTGCCAGATCAATGCAAGACAGTGGTGAGCCGAGATGTCAAGTTCGAGGAGAACTTGGCATCTAGGAAATCTCAGGACCTACAAGTAAGATGCAGAGGGATCACAAGAGGTGGTTCCAAAGACAGATCCGAGAGCAGAGATTTTCAGTTCAGAGAGCCAGACTCCAATGGAGGTGGAGGAGTAGTCAGCTCCTTCGATTTCAGTTAGGAGACCTAGGTGGTTTGAGCAGACCTTGTGGGATGCTCAAGAGCATGTTGAACCTCCCAAGTCCACCTTGAGGGAGAGTAGACCTTCGCGGAAGTTTCCACAGTATATGGCTTTGATGACTAGCATCATAGACTTAGAGCCTTCCAGTTATGAGGAAGTAGCCAGCCAACAGGTATGGCGAGATGCCATGGTGGAAGAGCACAACTCCATCATGCACAATGATGTCTGGGAGATTGTGTCGAGACCAGAGGGGAAGTCAATTTTGACTTCCAGGTGGCTTTACAAGGTAAAGCATGCAGCAGATGGTAGCGTGGAGAAGTACAGGCCAGATTTGTGGCTCGTGGTTTTTCTCAAAGAGAGGGTGTAGACTACAAGGAGACTTTTGCTCTTGTAGCCAATACTCCTCTATACGAGCAGTTATCTCTATAGCTTATGGGATGGGTTGGAGCATTCATCAAATGGATGTGAAGACCGCCTTCCTCAACGGCATATGAGGAAGAGGTATACATTGAGGAGCCACAGGGGTTTGAATTTTATGACAAGGAGACATATGTTTGCAGGCTTAAGAAAGCCTTATATGGACTCAAAGTTGCACCCAGGGCTTGGTACTCCAGGATCGACACATATCTGCAGGACATGGGCTTCATTAAGAGTGAGGACTAATCCCAACCTATACTTCTTGTTGGTTGGATCTGAGATGCTCATCTTGGTGTTGTATGTGGACGATCTCATTCTGACAGGTGCTGAGAGTCTAATTGCAGGTTGCAAGTCAGATCTAGCATCAGAATTTGAGCTGAAGGACATCGGGTCGATGCACTATTTTCTAGGACTTGAGGTTTGGCAACGTCGGGTGAGATCTTCCTCGCACAGGGGAAGTATGTGTTAGAGATCCTGAAGAGATTCAGGATGCAAGATAGCAGACCGATGGCCACTCCTATGGTGACCAACCTGAAGAAGATCGATTCTTCAATTTCAGAGTTGGCAGATCTCAGACTATACAGGCAGTTGATTGGTTCGTTGATGTATATGGTCAATACTTGGTTCGTTAATGTATTTGGTCAATACTCGACCAGACATCTGCTTTGCTGTCAACAACCTGAGCCAGTTCATGGTGGATCCGAGGGAGGTTCATTGGGTGGCAGCAAAGCACATGCTCAAATATTTGCAAGGCACAGTGGAATATGGTTTGTACTACCTTGGTGGAGATAGAGTGAGGTTGCAAGCGTACTCTGATTCAGATTGGGCAGGGAGTGATACAGATCGAAATAGCACTTCAGGGTGTTTCTTTAGTTTGGGGTCAGTAGTTATTTCCTGGTTCAGCAGGAAGTAGACTTCAGTAGCACTGAGTTCAGCAGAGGCAAAGTACATGGCAGCCAATTTAGCTAGTTGAGAATCCATCTAGCTTCGCAAGCTACTCACAGGATTGTTTGGTCAAGAGCTTGAGCTGACAGTGATCCACTGTGATGACCAGAGTTGCATCAAACTCTCGGAGAATCCAATGTTTCACGACAGGTCTAAGCATATCGAGATCAGATACCATTTCATCAAGGACAGAGTGTAGAAGGGAGCAGTTCAGCTTCAATATATTCCTACAGATGAGCAGTTGGCAGACATTTTCACCAAGCCCTTGGAAAAGGGCAAATTTGTTCCATTTCGAGACAAGCTTGGAGTGATGGAGAATACCCCTTCCTTGCTAAGAGGGAGTGTTAATGTTTGTAGCTTGAACAGGTATTTTCGCAAGGGTGCCTACTTGCAAAAATCGTCATTAAATGTATTTGTACCTTTTCCTAGTGATTCACTTTATTAATTAATTAATAAAGTGAATGTTTTTTTTGTAAAGTGACTTAGGCAAAAGTCACTTAATGATTTAATTAAATGAGAACCGTTGATCTCACGATCTAATCTTGACCGTTGAGATTAGGTAAGTCGCCCAAGACAAAAGATAGGATGGGTAAAGGAAAAGACACATTCATTCTTCATTTTCACAAGTCAGATGAGAGAAGAGAAGAAAAATCAGAGTCTATTTTTCAGCTTGGCGAGAAGACAAAACAAGTTGCACGCATCCCAAGGCAGAGTGCATACATTCTAGCCGCAAATCCGTACAACTGAGTCGCACGTGTGAGTGCAGGTTGCATCCATTGCAGCAGGCTGCACTCTATGCAAGGAGGTCACATTTATTGTAGCAATAGATCCGTACAGATCCTAACGAACAGCCTCAGCATTTCAGCAGCACGAGTTTCAGCAATGCAGCAACAGAGTTTGAGTTTCAGCCGCGCGAGTTTCAGCAGCCTCAGAGTTTCAGCAACATGCTAATCGAGGCATTGTGGTTCAGGTTTGAGACTTGGTTTGTGGTTTTAATTTTTCTTAGAGCCTTTATCCTTGTGAGGGGAGCGCTTGTAAGTTCTGATGTTATTGATGAAGAATTGATCTTGAAGAGCAGAAATTTTGTGTACTATGTGTGATTGTTTTTCTCATTATTTTTCATTGCATGCAAGAGTTATTTATTTCAGCAATAGTTATTAGATCCGATCTGATTGCTTATTTAGTTAGTTGAGATTAAAAAAAAATTAACAATCCATAGGGAAGCCCCCGAAGGCTAGGAACCTCTTCCTCAATCTAAAGTGTAAAAGGGAGTTGGTGAGTCGACAGCGGCCAACCTCCTAGTTCCCCATAGGCTAGTGCCCATATTTTGGAATTTAATCTAAATGTTGCTAGATTTGGTGGTAACAGTATGTATTTTCAAATTTCAAATTAACTCCTTATTCTGAAGTTTAAATATGACAATTTATAGAAGTGGAATGGTTGTTGGAAGATTTGTTCGATCCTTTGGACTTCTCGGGAATCCCAAGGTATCCAAATTATTTTAATGATGATTATGATGATTGGAGAAAAGGCATACCAAAATTCCTTGGACATAAAGACTCACCTATGTTGCATGTTACATCCTCCATTGATGCTCTTTCAAAACTCATTGTTGTCCATAAGGATGTCAAAATGAAAATACTCATGACTTCCTTAGATTTTCTTGAAGATGGAGTGTTTGATTGGTATGAAAAGTTTGGTAGAAAGGAAGTATCATCACTTGCAAAAAATTTCAAGGTATTTCTTAAGCATTGGGATTTTATGACATGGATGATGATGGTTCTAGGGTCAAGATTGCAAATTTTTGGTCCTATGAACAGCAATATTTTCTCTGTGATTCTCACTAATGAAGCTGATTTGATGGTGCACAAAGAGGATTTTCATGGCCAAAGAAGCTCAGAAATTTTCCATCCATGGATGTCCTTAGCTCATGCCCTCCTTATGCATACAAATCCATGCGGAAATAGTGTTTTTGAGGCCACAATATTTTCTGGACAGCAGCATGTTTAATATTGGATCTATTGCAGGGATTTTAAGGCTCATATTCAGGGGCAGCAAGCCCTAGGTCATGGATACAAGTACTCCTTCAGATCTGATTGGTATTCTCATATTTCATACTTGTCTTTGATTGATGGAAGCAAAGAAGGGAAACAATATTCTTGCAGGTTTCTATTCAAGCCACATTCAAAGCCCCTTTTGCTTGATACTGTGACGAGTGGTGTTGATTACATCAAAGAGAGTGATTACATCAGCCCATGCTTGCATCAAAGAGAGTGACTATATCAGCCCCATCAATTGTTGGATGGAAGAAGCTTGCAGCAGTACAGACCAGCCTTGAATAGATTTTGGTTTCCTATTTCATGATCATGATCCTCCTTCAGTTTTTGGCCAAGGAGTGATGGAGATCCCAACTTGAGTCCATGCAATGGTTGGTGTATCCTAAGTCACAGGGTTCATCGAACCTAAAGCTTGAGGTTTGAAATTCGGCGAACCTCAAGGTTCGTCGAACCTAATGCCAAACCTAAACGAACTCGAATGCATGCCCGAATTCAAACCTTAGGACGAATTTGAAGGAGAACGTTATTGAGGTTTGGGACGAGGTTTCATTAGGGTTCAATATATATATCCGAACCTTATTGGAAAATTCGACCCGAATCGAACCTAATTGTTGCCGAACCCGAACTCGAACCCGAACCATGTGACTTAGGATGTATCCCTATTTTGGTTCATAACCAAACACAAGGGAAAATTTCATGATGTTGATAAGATCATCAAATGGTTAAATTGGCTTTATGATTTTACCTAGCATGTTTATATTTATATGTTAGAATAGGGTAGGATGAATAAGATCTTGAGATCTATGAATAAGAACTTTATTTTCTCATGTGATGTGATTGATCTAAATGGTTTAATGCTCTTGATGTTCATGTTTTAGATCTAATCTCATATCTTAAGCCCATTGGGCAACACACTTAAATTTTCTTATCTAGATCTTGCTTAGTTCGTTTCCTTTTTCAAGCTCTTAATCTCTCTTAAGCACACATTTTGCTTTCATGCTGAATATCTCTTAAAGTGCTTAATCAATAAGTGGTTATTGTGTTCATTGCTTAATATCTCTTAATAGCCACGTCTTGGGCTTGAGTTGTGTTGAATGGTTAGCTTAGCAAACATGTAATAAGTCTCATTTCTTCACCTTTTAAGGCAAGCTGTTCTTGCCATTGGATCTATTGTCTCTAATTAAACTTGAATTGATGTGCATGTGATACAATCTCTTATTCTTTCAGCCATTTATCTCTATTTGCTTCTTATGTGTTGATGTACTTCATTGTTAAAGCTTAAGCAACACATGTTTTGAGCAAGTTCAGTTTCGGCCATCTCATTATTTTGCACTTTAAAAGCACCTTAAAACTTTTAAAACACTCTTTTAATCACCTAAAAGTCTACCTAAYTGTTATATATACTTAATAGACTATTTTAGGGTACCTTAGACCACCATCTCCACCATCTAAAACGGGTTTGAGGAAAACAACGGAGGGTAGTGGCAGGGGACTGTCACGTGGCGCTCCAGGTGGGTGTCCTCTCCAAGAAGTACTCTTACTGTCAGGGCTGACCGTGGAAGCTAGGGTGGGCCTCGTTGCCTTACTATCTTGAGCACCCAGCAGTTATTTGGCAACAGGAGGAGGAGGCTTTGGTGAAAGCTAATAAAATTAGTAAATCTTAAGAAAAGCCTAATTATTAAACCCTTGGCCAAATCTAATAATATTTGGTGGGCTTAATAATAAATAGTGTAGATTGTCTTCAGTATCTTCATAATAGTTGTGCTTAATTCTTCTAAATCTTTGTAATCTGTTGATGAAGTAATTGTTGATGATAATCTTGTGTAAATGATGATGTGACTTGATGCTTTGATCTTCTATATCTTGCACACATTGAACGAACACTTGGTTAGATTGTTGTTGTAATTTATCATTCTTTAAGTTGTAAATCTTGTAAGTAAATGTACATGATATTCTTTATTTGAGCTATTCTTTATTGTAAGGTTGTAAATTGTAATCTTTTGTAAAGAAACACCCTTTAACATAGTTGACCCCTTGCCCAATTTCTAGAAACTAGTCTTAGTTGACCTAGGGAAAGGACTTGCTTCTCATGCTAACCCTTACACATTACATGGTTGCCTTAGCATCTTAGGATTAGGATCCCCTCTAACCTTAACAAATTAAAATTAACTCCTAGAATTTAACTCTAACTCATCTAGTAACTAAGGTCTACCCCCTTTGGCTTCCCTAGGAGTAAGCCTAGACGGAAGAGATTCCGGTCAAAGTGACAGCATGGACTGTGAACCTAGGCATTGTGCCTCCAAGGACACACTAAGTGAGTCGGACTTAGCTCACGTTTGCAAGTGTGTATAAGGACAGCAACACTGAGCAATGCACCTCTCTCTTCCTTCTTCTCACAACTGCAGCTGCCAAACTTGTGCACTTGATGAGTGAATGAGTGAGTGAGATAATGAGGCGCTAGCCTCCTTTATTTATACTAGTTGGCAGGAGCTGGAAAGGTGTCCCTTCACTGGGCAGGGCCGACTTCTCTTCTTATTGGTTAAAACCACTTTAATTATGCCTGGGGGGCGACTTCTTAATTTGCATAATATAATTAGGGTTTGACCAATCCAAAAAAGAGGATTTGGTCAAGTACAAAGCCTGACATGATCAATCCACAAAAGGGGATTGATCAGATGAATAATAACTCAATAATAAATAGAATACTCTTTGCAGTTACAATATTTCAACAATCTCAACACCCTTGTGGAACTATGTGAGAAGGCTTGGGGGAGAGAAAAGGGGTGGAACCACAAAATTTATATGCCCCCATTGTCATAAAACTTACACGAGTTCCTATACCCGTGTGAGAAAGCATCTTTGTGGGGTTATGCCATAGGATTAAGTTAAGACTATGGGAGTCAAAACCTGTGAGTATGTGTCAATCAAAGATAGAAACAAATACATGAAGGAAGAGGAAACCACAGAAACAAATCCAAAAAATTAAGGGTTGAATTTGAGAGTTCACAAAGAATGTTTAGTGGTTGATCCCCATCCCCCATGCTAGTGGATTCTCGCATGTGCATTTAGGGCATAGAACAATATCGGATTTCTTTGACCAAGGTTGTAGGGATGGCATGTATGCAGAAAATTTCAAGTTTCTCTATGCATGTGGTGTACCATTCAATGTTCTTTGCTCACCCTAATGGCATGAAATGGTACAAGCCATTAATGGTGCCCCTAAAGGATACAAGAGCCCCAGGTATGATTAAACTAGAACCATGGAACTTGATAGGGAAAGTGCCAAAATCCATAGTGCTCTGGGAAATTTACAAATGATTGGAACCAATATGGGGTATCCATTGTATCTGATGGTTGGAGAAATGTTAAAGGCAGGCCATTGATAAATATTCCATGTGTGCCTACTAGTGGTGCGGTCTTCCTTTCATCCCATGACTACTCAGATCATTACAAGACTGGTATTAATATTACAGAAGCCTTAATTAAAACCATTCAAGAGATTGGGCCATACAATGTCATTTAAGTCATCAATGACAATGTTGCTAATTGTAAGGCAGCAGGAGCAGTGATTGAGGATAGGTACTGTTATCCACCAGTTTGCACAAGCTGGATTTCCTGAAGAGCCGCCAAAGAATGAGAAATCATTGCTCATATGACAGTGTTCAGAGTTCAGCCAGTCTTGCAAAAGACCACCTTTTTCCGCATTTCCACCATTGTAATAAATGTCCTGAGTATAAGATATTGTAAAAGGCTATTGGCCACCTAAGACCTAGGAGTGAGCATGTACTCTGGAGTGTTTTTTTTATTTGTTAATTATTTTTTCTGCTTGCCTTTGTGAGCGATTAAATAATTTCTAAGTTTTTTCACTCAAAAGACTGACTCCAGAGCCGAAGTATGTGATGGCGATCACGTCTTGGCATGGAAAATCCAATGTCTAGTGTCTAAATGTATATGAGCTCATACTAGGACATCTTGATTGAGTCATTTGGAAAATGCAGCTAGGTTTGATGGGTTTTTTTTTTAAGTTTTAGTGAATTAATTAAATTCCCGCAAAAAAGGAATTTCTTAATTTTGAGTCAATAAATTGTAAAAATATGGCATCAAACATTGTCAGATGCCATATTTATGATCGTTTTCCAATCCAGAGTATCATGTAAACCCTATTTCCCATCTTTCGAGACAAAAAAATGATTATTATCACTAAAAAATCAAAATTACTCGAAAATTACGAAAAAGGAGTAATTAAATTCATTTCCTAAATTTCAAGAGAACTGGGGAACATGTCAAAAACATGTTTTTTCATGTCCCCAGTTGACTGGAAGCCTAAGGTGAGTTAGCTAAAGGTGAGGTCGACTTGATTGAGGTGATGTGGACTTGGGGAAGATCCCAATGTGGGAACTCGACCCCACTTTCCTAGTTGGTGCAATCTAGATGAAGGGCGCGCATCCCAATGTGCTCACGTCACTCCTAACTACCCCTTCACTCCCCCTCACTCCACTCTCACCTCACATCACTCACCCTCCACTCTATATCACTCCACATATCTCATATCTACTCCACTCATCACTCCCATTCACTCACGCATTTCCCCTCTTCACTCACACATTACTAAACCCTAATGCGCATCTCCTCTTTGGAAATATCACCTCACATGCTATATAGACAGGGTCGACCTCTCCTCAAACTACTTCGGTTTTGGGCAAGCATTGTATCATTGTTGAATCTTTCTTTGGAATAATAAAGACTTTGGAGCTCATCTTTGGTGTGTGGATGAATGTTGGATTTACATGAGGTGATGTTACACTAATTTTTGCAGATTGTCTTTTGTTACTTGGCTAATCATAGGGATACTATCATCTAGATGGAGTAAGTTACTTAGTTTGTTTACTATTTAATTTACTTGTTAATCTATGCTTAATATTTCATTGCATGTGTGTTTATGTTCAAACTAATATGCTCTTGAAGTTTTCTGTGTAGAAAAACACCAAGTACAGGAATTTGCAGGTATCTGTGTTGCATGCAGGATCATTCTCTTGGAGAGGCAAAGGAGCTCAGTTGCATCCTCTTTTCTGTCCAAGAAGTTCTTAAAGAAGGCATTCTCCCTCTTCCTCACATCAAAGAGAACCCCATAGCCTAAGTGTTCCAGGCTCAAGCGGAAACTCCAAAATTCAATAAATTTCTTTCCCCTCTCCTTTTTTCTTGGTTGCATGTTGCTTATATCAATCTTAAAGTTCATTTCTAATATCTAAAGGTGGCATACATTTACTTTCTAGATCTAGTTATAATTTTGTCGATTTCAAGAAGTAGATCTAGTCAATTTTAAGCAATTTTTGGTCTATTTTCACCTAGAACTTAGATCAGTCTATTGTTTTGTTTTAATTTCAATATCAAGCTATCTAGATGTCCTGTTTTTGATGCTTTAAAACAGCAAACAGAAGCAACTAGAAGAGCCTAGGTTAGGTTCGTAAAAAGTGTCTAAAAAGTCCCAAAATTTTCAGTTTTGCCTTGTAATTTTTTCCGAAAAATTTAATAAAAAATTTTATAGTTTTAAACTTATTTTCATCACTTTCTAACTTACTTTGCTTGCTGTTTTCTTGCAGCAATAACAGGTCCAAGGGGAGATTCTGCCAAAATTTGGCGAAATCAAGGCTCTCAGGGCACCCTGGGGGTTTTAACTTCATCAAACGAAGTTTTCCTTTCTTCTTCTTATTTCTTGTATTTCTCTAAATGATCCAGTTATAAGGATCCTTCTTCTTTCTAAAGAGCTAAAAGCTCAAAGAGAACCTTTGTTCTCTGTTGTAATAGTGCAATAAAAGCGGGCCCTTTGTGCCCAGTTTCTCCATCCCCATTAGGGGGATTTGTGTTCTTGGTTTGGTTTCTCTATCTTGTGATTGATGCATATTTAAAATCTCTTAATCAAACATACAAGTCAAGTACATCGAACACACAACAAACACTCATAATTTCATGCTTGCTAATTAAAGGAATCTTAAATCTATCGTGCATGCTTAGTTCAATTTTGCTTCAAGTCTCTTTTTCAGCAATAAATCTTGCAACTTTGTTTAATTTCTAAAAAGCATCTTGTGATTCATCTCTCAATTACAAAGCAGGGTACTAAATCTAAGTTGTTGCAACAAATCTTTCTATTTCTTCAAGTATTTGTGCAAATCCTTCAATTACAAAGCAGGGTGTATGATTTATCTCTTTCTTTCAAAGTATTGCAAAAGTAACTGAACCTTGATTATAGTCTAACTAGGACAATCTCTGAAGTAGTTAGCTTGATCTAAGGAAAACGCTTAAAAGTGACCTACGAAGTAAGGCGAGCCCTCTCGAGACCTGGTTTTCCCACCCGTTTTGGACATCCAACACTTTTAGTGAGTTTATTGGTGAGACCATTTGGGTTTCGGTAAACTCTCTGCAAGTTCCAAATAAAAAGCTAGCCTCCAAAGGGGCCACACATTCTTCATTAACTGAACATCAATTTACCTTAATAAAAACTTTTGATCTACACTGCCCATGACTCCATTTAAGGCACTATCTTATGTGAGCAGTATTTACATTTATGCATCTTATCTAATTTTTATGCTTAAGTCTTGCAGATATTGTATCCTTTGATTTATGCATGTTTATGAGCAAAGTACTTTATGATGATGATGATGAATGTTAAAAGTTAATTGATCAAGTTTTATTTCAAGCAATAAACTCCTAGACTTAAGTGCTTTTTACTTTCTTAGTTACAAAGCCTTAGATTATTTTTTATAGGGACTACCCCCCTTGGCTTCGCTAGGAGTTGGCCTAGACGGAGGAGTTGAGGATCAAGTGACAGCACCTTGACTTGAGACTTGCCCCCAAGGACACACCAAGTGGATTGAAGGTTTCTTCCACGTTACCCCAGGTGTGTATAAGGACGGCAACAAGTACCTTAACATATTTTGGTCAGGGTATTTGGTTCACACATTGAACCTTTTGATGCATGATATTATTAAGATTAAGGACCATGATTATAGATGGATTGGTGCATTGTACAAGAGAGGGAAGAAAATGATAAAATTTATTATCAATCATAGCATGGCCCACCACATTTTCCGTAGTCACTCTAAGTTGGAGGTACTAAAGATGCAGAGACCAGATTTGCTAGCTATTACCTCACCTTCAAGCACCTTTTGAAGGTAAAAGAGGCATTGGACAGTATGGTCTTAAGTGATTCATGGCAGAATTTGAAAGATGAGATTGCATTTGCATCTAATAGACATGAATTTTAGGAGGTGGAGGATAAAATGCTTGATGGTCAATTTTGGCAATAGGTTAGGTATGTTCTACAGTTCACCAAGCTCATTTATAGTATCATTCGATTTGCAGATACAGATCAACCAGTGATTGGAGAGGTGTATGGGAAAATGGACAACATACTACGCCAAATCAAAGGCATTGTTGAGCCAAGAGATGCTATCTTGTATGATCATATCCATAAACATGTGGTCAAAAGGTGGGAAAATTTGAATGCTCCAATCCATGCCCTAGCGTATGTCCTTACACCCAAATATTAGTCTCCATATTGGTTGGCCCAATCAACACCTAGGGTTGGGGTAAGGAGAAAACCACACACGGATCCAGAGGTACAAAATGGGTATAGACAAGTTAGTCCCTAGTGAAGAGTTGTGTGCTCAAGTATGAAGCCAATTGAGCAAGTATATCAATGAACATGGAGTATGTTAGTGTCCTATAAATAGGTTGTTAGGATGTGAATAAAAAATGTATGATAGGGTAAAGTCATGCTTTGGTCACATAAAGACCATGGCATGACTTCTCTTAGGTTATGAGTCAATGGGTTTGTGATTGATAAATGTGTTTGAGTAAGGTCATAAAATAAAGTTGAGTCATGAAACATA
>ML788487.1:0-16049 GCA_009831015.1 Picea engelmannii
AAAATCTTCATTTCTTTATTGTGAATGAATACTTATGGTGAATTTACTTGTTTCATGTCAAAGATTATGAAATTGCTTGCTTGAAACCCTAGGATAAAGACATATGTTACTATATTTTTCTCTATAGTCTTCCACTTGCTAAAATTTCTTGAAAGACACCTATCTAGAAGTAGATACTAGATCCCTACCATTGTATCACTCTAGTAACCCTACCTCATTGCCTATTGCATATTTTATTTCAATTTGTCAAAGGAAAAGAGAAATCACTAGGGCCTAATTTTTATTACTTTCTAGCAATTATTTCTAGGAGTTGGATTTTTGAGGCCTTGGGTTACCAACACCTCTCTCATCCTCTCCATTCCCTTTGGCGAGATATTATCATTGCTACTTTCCTATAAGAGTTGTTGCTGCCATCATTAACTCCATTTCCCTAAAAGACACTAGTCTACCCATTACAAGTGTTGATTGATCAAACCATTTTCAGAACATCTTCTCTTGAACACCTACTAACTTCTACTAACCTTAGATTAGCCTAAATCATTAACCTACTTTTTGTTGTTGCAAAATATTGCTACAACCATCTAACAACAACAAATTAACCCTAAAAGTGATATGTTATGCTAGCTAGATGTTGCTAAAACTGCTTCTGACTGTTTATTATCAAATTACCTAGTTGAAGCTATTATTTCAAGTCTTTATTTAAGCATTCTAGAGCATACATCTTGTGGCTGTTACAAAATACTTATTGTTGTTATAAATTGTTACATTGATGCAACTTTACATCAGCTAGTACATTTCTTAAGAGTTCATTGTCTTATGAAGCACTAATATCATTTTGGTACTTGGAAAGTGCCCTTTTTCCATTGTATTGTGTTGTTATGGGTAGGTACACAACATTATTCATTTTCTTCATCTCTATAAGACATAAAGAACCCTTTTATTTGAGTGACCCGTGAGAGGGGAGGGACTTTCTTATATATTTTGCATTAGCCTTCTCAAACCCTTAGGTCACTGGGGACGCCTCCCCTGGGGTAGTCTTGACATACTCCAAAATATAAAGGGTTTCCTATTAAGGTGACAGTCATAGGTCACTCTCAGTTACACCAATTTTGTATCCACTTGCCTTGGGATTTGGGCAAGTACAAATTGTGCAATAACAGTCTGCTTTAAAATATCTTAAAGTTATGTTCTTGTCTGCATAACTCTTCTGTCTATCTTAGGTAGCCTTTAAATTTGCCTAATCCTCACCATTTGTTCTTACATTTTCTTCAATAAATCTATCCCAATAACAAATTTGTCTACTGGGTTATCCCAACTCACTAGTGTGTTACACTTCCTTCCATATAAGGTTTCAAACGAGCTCATTTTTAATGATGCCTCGTACCCATTGTTATAAGCGAATTCAACTAAATGAATATAGTCCTCCCACTTGGATGGATGGTCTATCACATACATTTTCAACATGTACTCAATTATTTTGTTGCTCCTCTCTATTTTCTCATCATATTCTAGGTGATACATTGTACTGAGATTTAAATTCATGCCAAATCATTTAAACAAACCTTTCCAAAAATTGGAGGTAAACTTGGGATCTCTATCTGAAACTATTGCCTTACGCGCTCTATGTAGCCTAGAAAATTATTTCATGTAGATATCTGGAATATTGGCTACCTTATGTGTAGTCTTTGTTAGGGATTGGGTCTAACCTGATATGAAATAGACAAACAATACTACAGATAATTGAAGAGGAAATAAGATTTTGAAAATAAAAAAAGGGTGGTGTCTAAAGACACCGTTATAGCACTTAAGCACAATGCACCATTAGAACATCACAATGCATATTGGACATCTTGTACACAACAATGATATCACAAATCACATGTTTATAATGACCCATAGGTTCTTCTATTTATAGCTTCAAGATATAACTAACTTCCTTGAAATTGGGAGGATCTTGTCCACATATAACCGTTGGTTGTTAGAGTTGGCTCTATCAAATCCATGTTGTCAAGTCATCTTGACAAGGATGCTCGACCCGACTGTCCATGCTCCCAAATCATAGTCGATTTCTCAACTGATCGATATACCAATCGACTATATTCGATTGTTGGTTGAATGTTTGACCAACAAGCTTGTCGACTACTTGACTGATTGATGTAGATATTTGGTCAATCACCCGACCAAATGTTTCCATATATAGGTTGACCACCTAACCAAATAATTCCAAGAGAAGTGTGATGAACCATCACGACTTGATGTTCCAACCCCCCACCATCAACACACAACTATAGAGATTCAAGAGGTGAAATTATGTTAGCATGACACCCCCCCATAATTTCATCTTCATGAAGCCCAAGCATTGTACAAAGCTTGATAAACCTAGATTTACATAAATACTTAGTGAAGATATAAAAAACCTAATCATTTGTTTTGTAATATTCAAGAGAGACAACATTCTCATGAATCAACTGTCTCAAATAGTGAGCATGGAGCTCAACATGCTTCAACTTACTATGGGAAATGGGATTATCAACAATTTGTATGGCACTCTAATTGTCACAATAGATTGTATTCAAGGTTTGAACAGAAAATCCAAGTTCACCCACAAGTTGGCAGATCCATACTTCCTTTGTATCAACATGAACGATGCCACGATTGTATGTTTCTATAATCGACAAGGAGACTACCTTCTATTTCTTGCATGATCAAACCAATGGTCAAGTGATGAAACAAAACACATATCTAGAAGTGGACTTTCGATCATCAGTGTTTCCAGCCCTGTTAGAGTCAGTGAATCTGACAAGTGAATTTTAACTTTGACAATACTTGATACCAAAATGAGTGGTACCCTTGAGATAGCAGACAATTCATTTTACTTCTTTCTAGTGGATTTATCTGGGTTCCTGCATAAATAGAGAACCACACTAACAATAAAGGAAATGTCAGGTCGATTATGAGTAAGATAAATAATATTGTCAACCAATTGTCGATAAAGTGTAGCTTTGAATTGGGGAGTTTGAAAATTTTTGGTGAGCTTTAATTCAAATTGAAAAGGAGCAGTATAGGGATTACAATCTGTGATTTTAAAACATGTCGAAAGATCCATTACATATTTAGATTGAGAAATAAAAAAAAAACATCACATAGTGGTAATACTTGAAGACCCCAAAAATAATGTAGAGTGTGAAGATCTGTCATGTCAAAGGAGTCAACAATTTGCTTCTTCAATCTAAGAATGAGATCAATGTCATTTCCAATAATGATAAGGTCATTAACATATATAACAACAATCAAAGTGTCTCCATTGGTATGAAGTACATACAAGATGTGATCAGATTCACAATCTTTGAAACCAAGTTGAAGAAAGAAATTGTCGATCTTAGCATACCAAGCTTGGGGAGATTGCCTCAAACCATAAATAGACTTCTTGAGTCAACAAACTAGATTAGAATCTATCAAAAAACTAGGAGGCTATTCCATGAAAATTTCTTCAAATAGGTCTCCATGAATAAAAGCACTCTTCACATCCATCTAATGAATTTTCCATCCAAATCAAGAGGCGAGTGAAAGAATCAGTTGAACTAAGTTCATCTTTGCAACAAGAGAAAAGGTCACAGTGTATTCAATGCCTTCTTGTTGAGAAAATCCCTTTGCAACCAAACGACATTTATGTCACTCAACAACACCTTTAGAGGGAAATTTGGTCCTGTAGACCCATTGACACTTCACAAAAAATTTTCCTTGTGCTCAAGGAACTAATTCCCAAGTGTCATTATTTGACAAAGAATCGATTTATGTTTTCATAGTCTATTCTCATTCAGGTCATCCTTGAGCATCCAAGTAGGTAACATGATAAAAAGTTTCAAGTACATAATTCATCAATGCAACGCTATCATGTTGCTTTTGACTTTGAGTTTGTCATCTGGAGGAAATATCACCAACATCAGGTCCAACAACTTCAATTTTCTTTGAATCCCATTTGGGTAGACAAGAAATGGGTGAACTCTTGTTCACTACAGAAGGTCGATCAGAAGTTGTAAAAATTTCAGTCGAAGGAGATGGAGGACCATTCGAAACAGATATTGACGAACTAATCGAATCATAGGTCGATGGTCTAGTCAAATCATGAATAGAGTATAGAGTTTGATTGTCTAGTTGAAGGATTTAAAATGGAACATGAGAACCATAGTCATAAACAACATACAAAGAATCATCTTGTAGCAATTCAGAGGAGGAATTCAACAAATTCATGCCAAAATACTTCTCATAAACCATACATTTCATATTACACTGATTTTTTGTTTGACAAGGATCAAATAATTGATAGACCTTAGACTCTTCAAATTATCCCATCATGGTGCAAGCATGACTCTTTGCATCCAACTTCTTTCTGCAATCATCAGAAATATTATCCCAAGCAATAGATCCAAATACATGGAGGTGGTCGATTGAAGGATTATTTCCACACCATCATTTGATTGGAGTCATTGAAGGAAGAAGTCGAGTCGAGATGCGATTGATAAGATAGTTCTTACAATATATAGCTTCAACCCAGAAGTGAGGAGGAATATCTTTGGACTGCAAAATACATATAGCCATTTTGACTAACATATGATTATTGCATTCTACGATGTCATTATGTTGAGGTGTATGAGGAACTGACCGTTGCTAGTCAATACCAGATCGAACTAGGTATTCTTCAAAAGAGTTGATTTATATACTCTCCACCATTTTCTTATCTAAGACACTTTATGACTTGACCACATTTGTTTTCAGCAAAGGATCTCAATTCTTTGAACTTTTCAAAGACAAGATTCATATTCTTCAGAAAATAAACCCAAGTGAAATGAGAGAGATCATCAATGAAAGTCAAGATCATCAATGAAAGTCAAGATATACCTTGCACCTGCTAGGGAAGGAATATTAATGAAACATACATCACTGTGAACCAACTCAAGGAGGTTTTGTGCTCTGCACACTTTTCTTGATTCAAATGGTGCTTGATGATGCTTTCCAAGCACACATGATTTACAGACTCCTTCATGGGGAAAATTTTTAGGTAGACCAACAACCATTTTTTGAGTTTCCATTGACTGCAGACTTTGAAAATTTAGGTGTCTGAGTCTTTCATTCCAATTTTGACTTTTCTCATTAGTGTGAGAAACAAGAGTAGTTGGTTTGGTGTCAGGTCAAGTCATTTCATGGAATTTATAAAGACTGTCCTTCCGGTCAAGAAACACTCCGACAACAATCGAATGACCTTTCTTCAAATATCAAAAAAAGAACTGATCTGGCCAAAACTCCACAATATTACCTATATGTGTTAACTGTGCAATAGGAAACAAATTGGAATTGATATTTGGAACATGATAAATGTTGATGATTCTCCCATGTCGATAGGAAACATCATCCTGACCAACGATATCGAGAGAAAAATCATCATAAACATAAATATTTCTCTCAACTTCATTTAAGGATGTGAACAAGGAAGCATACTTATCCATATAATGAGTGCACCCAGAGTAGACTACCTATTCATTCTACGTAAAATGAGACAACAAGGCTTGAGAATTTCTGACTTGGAAGATGAAATTATTGATGGGTCATAGAACAACGAACATGTCTCCTTCAAGGCATTTAACCTTCTCCTCTAAATCATCTCTCTTCTTGTAACAAACATTCTCCACATGTCTAGTATTTCCACAGTATTGACATGTCTTCTTCTTTCGACTTTGACATGGTGCATCTATTTTCTCTTTATGTTTCTAGTCGAGGCATCCAAGTCTCTGTGTAGGGGTATTGAACCATCATCTTTCCCTATGATTCGACTTTCCCTTTCCCTTGACCAAGTGGGATTGATGTTTACCACCAATCTTTATTTATTCAAGAAATTTGTGTTGATAAATGATCAAAAGACCACATAAAGATTCAAAGGTGTAATCCTTACCATATTCCTTGAGTGCCTTCCAGTTGGTGCGAAAATTAAAAACAAACACGTCTAATGGTGTTCACAAATTTATCAGGAGAAGCTCGATGAGTTGTATGTATTTATTCTGATAATTCTTTCCACATTTTCCCAATTTCTACTGGAGTTCCTTCACACACACCGAATAGTCCTCTATTATGTCAAAAGAATGAGGATTGAAAGAGATCAACTCTTTTTCCAATTGCATGATTTGGCTTTCCTCAACTCTATCAAACAACAACTTCATCTTCTTCTAGACTTGATGAGGGAAATCGATTCCACTATGTGAAAGGGAATATCCTGTGAGATATAGGTCATAATGACCCCCACAACCTCATCCTTCTTTCCATCAACAATGAACTTTTCTTGATCATCTGTTGGATCTGTGATTGTAGTGTTTGTATACTACCACAATCCTTTACTCTTTAGTAGGGTTTCCAAGTTTGGTGCCCATAATGTATAATTTGATTTGTTCATAATTACAAGATCAATATTCAAAACCATCTTCAATATTTGGACCACATAAATTTGTATCCAAGTTACAATCTACAAACCACCGACCCAAATTCAACCACACAACAAATCAAACTCATAAAGGTTTGTAGATATAAGAGAGGTTTCAAACCATCATCTATGATACCATGTTGGGGATTGGGTGTAACCTGATACAAAATAGACAAACAATACTTCAGATAATCGAAGAGGAAATAAGATTTTAAAGATAAAAAAAGGTTGGTGTCTAAAGACACCATTAAAACACTTAATCACAATGTATTGTAATCATAACATCAAAATGAATATTGGACATTTTGTACACAATAACGATATCACAACTCACTTGTTGATAATGACCCATAGGGTCTGCTATTTATAGCTTCAATATCTAACCAACTTCCTTGAAATCGTGAGGATCTTGTCCACATATAACCATTGGTTGTTAGAGTTGACTCCGTCAAATCCACGCTATCAAGTTGGCTTGACAAGGATGCTCGACCTGACCATCCATGCATCCAACTCATAGTTGATATCTCAACTGGTCGATCCACCAACTGACTATGTTGGCCCTCGACCAAGTTTTGAGCAAACATTGGTCAGAGTTGGCTCACTTTTGGACTTCGACATGATGGTCGAAGATGGAGCACCCAAGCAGAGCTGAGATCGTAGATATCACTTATTTTGTGGGCTATGCGGACCCAGTAAGGGGTCCTCTAGGGTTTTTGTAATGGGTTTATGGGATGTCGGCCCATGGGTTCTCCCCATGTTTGGCCCTATTGTAAGGGTTTGTAAAAGTATAAATAAATAAGAATGTATGGTAGAAGTAGAATGTTTTGGAGCTAAGTGCAAGTAGTTCGATTGGATTTGTGCAAGGTAATGTATGTGTGTTAAGGCTTTGTGCTTGATAGAGAATTGGCTCTGTGCCTTGACCTGGTTTTGGAAAGAGGATCTGGTGCTCAGTGCACAAATCTCATGTTCGGTGCGAAGATCAACTATGTGGCTTAGTGCACATGAGTAACTGAATGTAAGAGATTGACGAATAATAAAGAGGTGAAGTGATTGGTGGACGTAGCCCCACACTGGGGTGAACCATGTATATCTAGTGTCTTATGGTTTTCTTTGTGCAATGTTATATCTGTTATGTTTTTCTTAGTGCTTAGATTAGATGTGTAATGAATATGTATGTGTTTCTTAAATGCATTGCTTATGTTAGAATGCTAGATCTGATTCATAGTGCTAAGTGATAAGTGGTTGGAGTGCTTAATATTTGTTTTTACTTCGCTAGATCTATCTTAGATATGTTCTGCGATGTTCATAAGGTGAATAAACTAATGCATGTCACTTCCTAACTTTATCAGAATACTCTGCAAAGTTTTTTTATCACATATCTGTGTCCCAGCTTGGTTACAGACACCTGCATCTTGTAACCCCCCTGCTTCTACCTCGAGTGAGACCTTGTCTGCTTTGTAGGTGTTGCCTAAAGGGTCGATAGTCAGGGTTTTGTTGGTGTGCTGTTAAGAATTGAACCTTGGGTCTTCCCCTGTGCCAACAAATGGTTTCGTTGTTAGGACTTGAAACTGTGATTGTTGGAACTGAAGTAAAGGAAAGAGAAGCTCTATGCGTAGATATGTTTTTGAAGTGCGCAATACTCTACTGGACTTGCAAATCTTTGTGCTAAGAAATAAATCTGATCTGAAGAAAAGAGGTAAGATCCTAAAAGAGGTAAAGCTTTGTGCTTTGAGAAGAGAAAGATAAGTGAAATTTTGTGTTTTGAAAGCATGAACTTAAGTATGTTTAATAGATTATGTCCTAGTCTGAAGGCTAGGGCGCAGTTGAAAGAAAGAGCTGATTTGAGTAAATTTAATGGAAACGAAGAAACATATGTTATTCCTATGCATAGAAAGAGTTTTTGGAATAACAAGTGGATGCAGGAACCTAGAAAACATTTTTGCAGATTGCAAGTCCTGCACTATGATCCTAGTGCACTGTACAGAAGAGGTTGGGGAACATTTAAAAGAAAAAAGATGATTAAATTTGTGTTATAATTGTAGAAGACTGGGACATCATAGGTCCTATTTGTCTTTGTTGTAAGATTGTTGGTCATGAGGTTGAGGATTGTCCAAGGATGATTGCTAAATTCGAAAGGATGAACATAAGGCAAGAAAACTATGAAGAAAGTCAAGAGACTAAGGGTGTGTTAGAGAAAAGGCCAGAGGAAGTTCAGACTACATTAGTACAGTTGAAAGAAACGATGGATGTTCACAAAGATGTTAGTTTTCCAAAGATCCTGAAAGTAAAATAGTGCATAAGTGCAAGAATAGAAGACTTCGACATAGACTGTGTCTTGGATGAAGAAACACAAGTAAATATTATGACAGAAGACACTTGGAAAATTTTGGGAAAGCCTACTGTGGTACCTTCGTTAGGAAGGATAGGCTTGTTTAAGGGAAAGATGATAACACTATGTGGAAGAATTACTAATGTACCTATTATTGTTCGTGGAACATCGACTGAAGAATAATTTGAAGTCATTAAGTTTGTTGGGGACAATGCCCCCTTTTCACTTTTGTTAGGTAAGACTTGGATTGAGAAGGATCAGATTAGAAGGAAAGCAAAGGAAGAAAGAAAAAGCAAGAACTAAGGGATTTCATAGCTAGAAAAATAGATCGACTAATAGAAGAATGAGAGGATAAGTCGAAGCAACAAAACAAAGTAACAACGCAGGAGGGACATAAGGAAAGAGAATTAGCTGTCAAGGTTGAAAGAATTCAAGAAGGCTTGAAGAACCTATGTATGAAAGAAAGAAGTATATCCACCCAAGAAGTATCAAGAGAAGGTATATTAACTTTAGACCCTTTGAGGGCACATCAAAATTGCAAAGTCACTACGCTAGCGAAAGATAAGAATAAAAATGGAAAGAGGATTCCATAAATAGTTAGAGAGACTTAGATCACAGGAAAGACGGCAAGGAAGCTCAATAGAAAGAAGGCTAAGTTGGAAAATCTACAAGAAGCTACAGAAACCAGATGGAAGATTTCGCAGACTAGAACCTTGTAGGAGGCAGGTTCGCAGGATTTGAACCTCACTGGAACAACAAGACCACGCAAAATGGGACTTCGCCCTGGTGAAGTTATATGACCGTTGGAAGCACCGTGACCGTTAGAATGATGCTCCAGAATGGTTAGAAAATGCATTTATGGGCTGATGGACCTATTTTGGTGGTTGATATCGTGCCATAACAGACATATTTACATTGATGAAAGCATTTCTTGGTCGTTGGAAGATCCATTATGGAACCCCTCTTATTTAACTCGTTAGTCACTGCGTCGGTACCACTTTTTTCCACCCATGATTAACTGAGCCAATAAGAGAATTGTCCATGTGTCGAGCTGTGCTATCTGAAACTAGACCCCGCATGTCCACTTGTCTACCCCGCCTATCCATTTGTCTACCCCGACCTATCTGTTTAAAAGTTAGAATGTCGAGCGAACCTAGTGAATTAGAGAAGTTTGTCGAGGAATTCCTCAAGAAGCTAATGGCTGACAAACCGATATCTGAAGATCTCCAAGTGTCATCAACTAGGGGACTACAGACTTACCCTTCAACTGGACGTCATTCTGGTTGTGTCAACCCCGTGACTGAGCAGTGAAGTAAGCACCGTGGTGATCTGGATAATGCGAAGCAGATCACGTCGATCCTACTAGAGTATATCCCACCTTTGGCTGGTGCTATTAATTGTGACAACATCCCCTGAGATTATGATTACACCACATTCATCGCGTACATTCTGAATGGAATATACATAGTTGGGATTGAGTTAGGACAAATCTCACTATTGAAGAACATCAACTTGAACTTGGGAGATCGGAAGAACTATGCCATGTTGGTTCTGCATCGCTATCTCACGAATTCAACTTTCATCTAGCAACTCCACCTTCCACGAACCCACTTTTCCCATTTTCCCCTTTTCATCCCTTGATGAGCCTTGAGATCATCTAGAGACTCCATTGAGGTATTAACCTAAGTAATGGATCCATGGCCTCATAGGACTTACCATGGAAATTCCATAATGTGTATCCTTCTATTGATGTTCAAAATGTCCCTGGATATCCAAATCATTGTCCAACATAATGGAGAGCAATTTGCCCCAAATTTGACGGTGATCCAGCTCTAACAGTCACACATGTTGTGAATTATATGAAGTATCCATCGATCTTAAATGTTCTACATGAAGATGTGTTGATGAAAAGTTTTGTGTCTTCACTGGAATCAAGTCAAAAGGATTGTCTTGCACACTCATGTGATCCAAAGAGTATCCCTTCTTCTACAAAGCTCATTGAATAATTTCTCAGGAAATATTGGCCAGCTACTCAATTTTTGCAAGATGCTTTCCAAGAGCTCAAACGCATTCTTTGTCGAGAAGGTTTTTCGATTGATGATGAGACATATGATGAAGATGAAGTATATTCTCTTCCACTTGATGAGGATATCCATACCTCTTCTCCCCTACACATCAAGAAGAGAACATGATGAGTTATAATCCTTTTGAGAAATTTGATGATGCTTTGTTCCATGACCATGGAAATGAAAAAAACTGCCAAAAGGACATCGATGAAGTTTTTCTTGCAGAAGGCCTGAAAGAGGCAATGTCCTCTATTGTCCCTTTCGAAGAAGATGAAGTTATCCAGTCTTGTGAAGAAGTAATCAACTTCTATGATACATATGAAAGCATGGAACACCCCCTGGATACAATTGGTGATCACATTGATGATTTCATATAGATTGGGAGATGCAAATGGGATTTGGGTTGTTTCATTTTTTATGAAGATCCTATCTACGACAATGAAGGCACATCTTAGATAAAGGATACATTAGAATTTCTTAAGAGGATTTATTTTTATATCCAGATGGTCCATATATGTGTCAACCTAATGATATGGTTACATATTTTTTCCTTCCATTCCAGGATGACTTGATGCAACATTTTCAAGATGATTTTCAACCACCATACTCAAATTTTGATAGACATTGGGTCATGGCCCACCCAAAGAAATATGAGGTCCATACTACCAAATAGAAGTACTTTCATGTTGATACTTTGGGCATGGATTTGAAGAAAAAGAAGAGATGTTTCCTGATTTCGACGAATGATTTTTTCTCTAAGGTTGTGCCTTACCCTATTTCCTCTTGTTTGGGAAATCGTAGGGTTTTCTTTGGATATTTTTTCCTTTCTCAGCCTCCAGAGAGCAGTGATATTATAAGATAATATGAAGACAATCCATATTCTATGTATAGTATCCCCCTTCAGAGATGGATTGATCAGTATTGTGGCTACACTTTCAGGCAGGATGATAGGGCTGGTGGTTTCTCTTTCCAACATGATTTCCTCCCTCCTGCCCATATTCATGAGTTTTATTTTATGATCGATTATATGTGTGTTTATACTCGTGATTATTATGTGCTTGACTTATTTTTTTGGTATTATATGATTAAGCATATGGGGAGATACTTTGATGAGATGATCAAATGGTTACACTGGTTGTATGACTTCACCTGACATCATCCAACATGTGATATTCATGTCCCCAAGGCCCTAGGTAAGTAGGAAATTCATTTTGATTCCCTGCATTTGCATCTTGATTTTCTCATATTAGTTTAGATGCATTTCATTTTCATTTTTCTCTTCTTTCATATTTATTTCATGCTTAGTTTAGAATTGTTTGAAAAAATATCAAAATTTATCTTTTTATAGATTAATGGGTTTTGATTATCATAATATGAGAACAAGGATGAGTAAGCCATCCTACACTTGAAAGTTTGATGTTTCCTTGAAGTAGCAGTTCTACCAGGAGATGTTGCAGTTCTCATGCACTCTACGATGAGCACATGTCCCCAAGTAGGAGCCAGATGTTATCCCCATTTTGTGGATAACTAAGGAGATTATGTCTCGAGGCTCTCAGGTTATAGATATGGAGTGTTGAGAGAATACATGACCAACAGTACCCTTTCCACAGATGGAAAACCAACTCACCACCAAAGATGGTCACATTTTTGCAAATGGCATCCACAACACCAGCTGGATTTCGGAAGACAGTGGGCCTTTCTCCATGAGGTACAAGTCAGTTTATGGTGATCATCATTTAAATATTCAAGCCATTTGATTATGTTGTATCTTAGATTTATTTATATTTCATTATATGTGCTTGGACATTATTTTGTTTTACCTGCATCACCTTGGTGGTTGACATTGTTCCCTAGTAAGTGGTTTTCCTTGGGGATGGGTTTTCTATTGGGAACTCCCTTAATGAGCCATCGTACTGTTCCCAACCATACTTACCACTTTCCATCATTATTCCCCTCCATTTCCTTATCTCTTGGGATTTTAGGGTGTATTGACCCAAGAAGGGGTTGTCCCTCATTCTATGGGAAGAAGGGGCTAAAGGACTAGATGGGTTGATGTTGGGTAAAATATAAAATCCTTATATAAAACTTCCAGATGCTTCACCAAGGGATCACCCAAGAAAGCAATGAAACACTTATCTTTGAATAAAGGGGACCCACAATATAATAAAGAATGCTTAAAAGGTTAGTTGAAGGATAGGAGGTCTCATCATGAGCCAACCTATCATGTCCATGAATTTCTATTGATATGACATTACCATCATCTGGTCACCAAACCAGGGTAATGACTCTCAATTGCATGGCTGAGAGAAAGGGGGTCTCATCACGAGCCAACCTTCTCATTTCCACTTGGTGTTTCTGGGTGACATTGCTATCATCTGGTCACCACACCAAGGCAGTGAATTTCAATCTCTCCTTATGCTATTATTAAATAAAATATAAAGAAATAAAGATAAAAGGCAATTGATGGGCTTGGAAAAAGTGCATTGCGGGTGAAGGTACCACACACCCTCTACAAAGGAACCCATGAATGAGACACTATGACCCCTTGTATGTCATGAGCCCTACGCCCATTGAGTCTTGACCCCAACCACTTAATCCACTTTACATGGCTTAGAGAGGGATCTCTTATAAACTCTCCTTGACCTAGGGAAAGATCTACCCAATAGAACACCTCGTCAACCCTCCCATATTCAAACTTGAAAAGTCGCATAGTGTCTTTGATTTGTTAATTGTTTGATATAGTCATCTTTGATGCACATGATTAGATGGATTATTTATTTATTGTATTCACTTATCATGATGTTATGACTTGATATCCTTGGAGGGCATGCTCATTTGTCTTTGCAGGACCTAGCTGGTGGACATTTTTGGGATAAAAAACCTAGCTTGGACTTCCATGGAGCTACAAGCTCCAAGGTTGGATGCCAAGGGACTGCATGATGGATGAGGGAGATCAGAATTGGAAGGCCTTGATGATGACTTCGACGACCTAGCCCAACGCTCACTTGCTAAACAATTTTCCCAAGAAGGAAAAAATGTCCTATTTTTGAGCTTGACGTCATGCTTTTGAGGCTAGGGCATGGTGGTGAGGTTCCACTCTTGTGACACATGGATGTTTTGAGGAGAAGTGGGTATTCACCATGATGAGATTTCTTAGATGATTGACATGTGGCCTTTAGAGGCCTACCCATGCTTCTCCAACACCAACAACTTCCTCAAAGTGGAAAAATGTCCCCTAAAGGGGTGACGTCCTCCTAAATTAGGGTTTTATTTGTGCAAAAAATGAAATTTTAAGAGAATTTTTTAATATTACTTTCTTAAGGGGGAAATATTAGGGTTGTTGACCCCTAATCTCATGGTTTACTCCTTAATTTGTGGAAAAAATATGTTCGCTACATTTTGTATAAATAGAGGTCAACATATCTCATTTTAAACATAACTCTCCCTCTTGTGAGAGGCCTTGATCTGAAATTTGCGCCACACTTGGCTCTTTTTATCTATTGTGCACTTGTTTATGGCTATCTATTGGTGAATGGTTGATGGAAGTCTATCACTAGCCTTGGATGATTCTTTTCTAGCTCTTATGGTGGATTTTCTTGGCATTTCTCTTGATCTTGGTATGGTTTTCTACTATTATGCTATCATTTTCTTCAATTCAAGTATTTTTATGCTAGGATATAGGTGGGAATTATAAGGGCATACACTCCCACCATAGTCTTAATCATTTTATTGCTTCATCTCATTGATTATACAAGGGTTTTCTAAGAGAAGTATAAGGGCATAGACCCTCTTATCTTAAAACATAGCCTCAAGAAACTTGCCTTGGGAAGTAAAAGGGCTTACACCCCCAAGGGGGTAGCTTCTCTAAGATATTTGTTTATTTGACTACATTAAACCAATAGTAAAGGAACTAGTCATACTTTTTTTCTTTGGAGACATAAAATCATTTCCTTGGGAAACAAATTTTTTGGTCTTTTGAAAGGTTTCTTGCTTGAAGTTGATTTGCCTCATTGTGAGGACTCTCCCCCGACTAGGGCATCCCCTCTCTCCCACTACTCTAATTTGTTTTACAAAATTTAACCTACATCCATTAGGGCTACATAACCCTAGCTACTAACACTCTCATAACTCCTAAACTAACCCTAAACTAACTCCTAAATTTTTCTCACTTACTCTACTAACTAGAGCACATATTTTGGGCTAGTTCTGGGCACTTTTGTGTGGTTTATTTTGTTGTTGCATGCCATTGAATGCTACAGCCATAAGGATGGAATTTTCTGCAAAAAATACATATTTACATCGACTATCTTCTCGTGTTTCTTAAGTGCCACTTTTTAGCCTATATTCATTTGTTGATCTTGATGCTAATGTTATATATTGTTGCAAATTAGGGACAAAAAGATTAACTTGCTAACCCAACTAACATATATCATTGAAAAGTGTCTTTTCTTGTGTCTCAGGAATGTACAATCATCTAGAGAAGTACTATACCTATGGGGAAACAATTACTTGACTTGCAAGGCATATCTCCCTACCTTTTATTACACTTAGACTTGACCTCTAGGGACGTCACTTCCATTTCCATCCATATCCATCTCAATCCCCTTAGGGTCACTAGGATCACCTCCCTAGAGTGACGTAATCACCCTTGAAGTGCAGGACCTACATCAAGGTGACATTGGGTGTAGGATTCCCAAGTTGTAGAACTTGCTTTGTGGTTGGGTCGAGCTTTACCCAACCTACAAATTGTGCTATAACAAGCACTTGTGGAAAGTCATTGAGCTTGAAGAGGAAGTCATTGGGCCTCCAAAGTCCATATCTCCATGGTGAAAGGGATTCATTCCTTCAAAATGTGCCAAAACTCGAACAAGTCGTTACCAACACCATCAAACCCTAGCCCTATTGAAGACGTCAAGCACAATAAGTGTGGTGTAAGGCCTCCAAAGACAAGTCATTGGGATAGAATTAAGGGATAGGTGTCAACCTACAAGGTTTCCTCTCTTGCCTCCAGAGATAACGTTCATGTTAAGCCCTAATATTGTCTCATTACCCCTTAATTGGGGCATATTATATTAGTAATTTTATTTTATTTATGTCAGATTTAGGCCATTAGTTGTAATTATACCTCCTAGTCTCCTATATATACCAAGGAGACATTTTCATTTTGAATCATCTTGTACTTGAA
>ML788487.1:23940-91148 GCA_009831015.1 Picea engelmannii
GGCGACCATGAAATTACTGTCTCACTCATTTATATCTTTTAGGACATAAATTCATACCTTGGCAGTTCTTTGTATTTTCGGCCCAGTAGACTGTTAATTTTTTACCCTTTTCAGGAAGTATTTAATGTGGACATCCATGTATGTCACCTTTTTTCTTGACATTTCTAGTCTCGTGGCTTATCTGCAACTCTCCTGCAAATGAGATAAACATGATAATTGCCAGGAACTCTAGTAAATCAGAAAATTTCTTATTGCAAAATTTTGACCTATTTTGTATATATATATTTTATATTTTTTCTTTCAAACAATGATTCTTTGTATTAGAGAATAAAACTTACCTAATGAAAAATAAATATAAACAAAACGCAAAACAAACCGGTATGTACAAAGAAAGTTTCGAAACATATTACTGCATGAAGTGTTTAGGGTACCACCCATTGACAGGGGCATTAAGAATATTTCCGTCGAGATTTTCTAATGAAAAATAATTTTTTCCCTCAGAGGCTGAAATATTGTATGGGCCACACCAGATCTAATCAAACTTGCCATGTTTACCAACATCTTCTTTCCTGGCTTCCCATTTTAGGACCAAATCACCAGGGAGAAATTCTCTATCTTTAGATTTTTGATCAAATGAGGCTTTCATATTATCTTGATATCTCTGTAGCTTTTCGTCTACTTCAGCCCTCTTTTGTTGAACTTCAATCAATTGGTTTATCCTCCTGGTAATGCCATTCGGTTCTTTGTTTGAGTCTTGCCAGAGTTTCATTACTGGAAGTGCTAGGTTTATTGGTAAAATGACGTTAGTACCATATATCATCTGAAATGGAGACATCCCAATTGAACTTTTGGTACTTATCCTGTTAGCCCATAAAGCATATTTTAAATGCGCATGCCATGCTTTCTTATTTTCAGTCAAAACCTTCTTAATTATAGTAATCAAACTTTTGTTGGATGACTCAGCTAGACCATTACCCTGTGGATAGTAAGTGGTGGAGTGTCCTAGCACAATATTATATTTTTGAAAAAAGACTATCATGGCCATAGACTTGAATTCTTGGGAGTTATTAGTAACTATTTTTCAGGGACAACCAAATCTGGACAAAATATTTTCCTCCAAAAAACTGATCACTACTGAATCAATCATGTTTCTTGTAGGTACAACTTCCACCCATTTAGTGAAATAGTTTGTAGTAGTTAGAATCCATTTATGTTGAGCACTATACTGTGGATGAATTTCTCCAATAAAATCGAGACCCCATTGTTGAAATGGAGCTTTAGTTTTAACTGGAACTAAAGGTAAAACTGGGATTTTCTACTTGCCTGTAAACAACTGGCAAGGAGTACAAGTTCGGACTTTAGTGTTTACATCCATGAATAAATTTGGCCAGTAATACCTAGCTCTTAGGATCTTATAAGTTGTTTCTCTACAATCATGATGTCCTCCACACACTCCTTCATGGAATTCATCTATAATCCTTTCTATTTCGGTTTCTACTAAGCAACTTAGTAGGAAACCCAGGGGGTGCTTCCAATACAATTTACCATCTATAATACAATATTTTATAGCGTGCAACTTTAATGTCCTAGATTTGGATGCAGTTAGTTCATTGGGACACTTAAGGGTCAGTAAATAAGAAACAATATCATGGTACCAATCTGAAGAAGATAATTTGGGTAGAATTTCGATTGTGGGCACAACGACATCGAGTTCATTAATCTAAAAAATTTCCACGTTTTCTTGTAGATGGTTTATTCCAAGTTCTTTCAAATTTGATTTAGCCATCAATTTAGCTAACCCCTGACCTTTAATGAGCTTAGTTGGTTTAAATTCTAGGTCGAATTCTTGAATTTTCGCTAACCATCTACCTCTCCTTCCATCACTGTTAGGCTGAACCAGTATATCCTTAACAAAACTTGTAGGCACATAAGCAATGGTCTTTGAGTGTAGTACGTAAGTTTTGAAAGCTTTGAGAGATTTCACCATTGTGTAAGCTTGTTTTTCTAATATGTCATATTTCAACTCAGCGTCTCTGAGTCTTTTACTAAAAAATGCAATGGGTTGCTCGAAACCATCCTCATTTTTCTGTAATAATACAACTACGATAGTGTGTTCCGAGGCAAAAGAGAAAATCAGAAACTCCTTTGTATAATCTGGGCTCGCTAGAACTGGTGCTTCACTTATCACTCTCTTGATACATTGAAATGATGCTTTACCTTCTGTTGTCCACTTCACCTCATTATCCTTCTTAAGCATATCTTCTTGCATTGCAAAATGAGATTTCTTGGGGTTTAGTGACAAAACAAATTTGTGACATTTCTTGAATGTCTGCTTGAGGTGTACTAAATGTTCTGCATCAGATTTAGAAAAAACAGTTAGGTCATCAAGGTAAATAAAAACAAACTTATCTCCAGGGATGATTTTAAGGATGGAAATTTATTTTAAAATGTAGAAACCTTGGTGAATCTTACTAATCCTTCATATGCTAACTATAAATGTTTGGCGATATTTTTGTAAACATATTCAAATTTCTAAGGATTTTATACAGTTTTTATAAAATTTTGGCGATTTTTAAGTTAAAGTAATTTTATCCTATAGAATTTGGGCGAATCATTTTTAAAATAACGAATCTTGTTTTTGGAAAAACCATGGAAAATTAGCCCATGAGCGAAATTTAGTCCCTAAAATCATCCCTGCTTATCTCTTTCGCTGACAAAGGTGATATCCATAGCTCGTTGGAAGGTTTATCCTACATTCATTAAGTCGAAAGGCATTTTGTCATACATAAAAGTACCCCAAGGAGCAGTGAACACATTTTTTTCTATATCATCTTGATGCACTGCAATTTGGTTGTAACCTGAAAAACCATCAATCATGGACATTCTGTTAGCTCCAACTACTTTCTCTAAGACATGATCCATCTTGGGTAATGGATAATTATCTTTAAGTGATGATCGATTCAGATTTCTAAAATCTATGCACAATTTGATTTCACCATTTTTCTTTCTTATTGGGACTAAATTTGCTACCCACTCAGAGTATCTTAGTGGGACAATGATCTTGGTGTCCAAGAGTTTCTTCACTTCTTTCTCTATTACTGGCAGTAGTATGGGGTTTATTTTTCTAATTTTTTGCCTAAAAGGTTTGACACCTTGTTTCAGAGGGATTTTATGTTCTATTATTGTAGTGTCATAGGTTCTCAATTCGTCATATGACCAAGAAAAAACATCTTTATATTGTCTAAGTAACTTGACATATTTATTTTTTATTTCGGAGGGAAGGTACTTGGATAATTTTACCAAGCTTGGATTTTCTTTGGTGCCTATGTCACAATCTTCAACCTCTTTTGGTTGAGGTTGTAAAGTGGACTTCAAAGGGATATCATCGTGATTAAATAACCTATCTAATGGAATCAGGCCTTTGGGGTTCTAATTATTTTTTAATACAAGCATGCGATGATCTGCAATTTTATTTTGAAACTCTTTGGGATCTTCACCTTCTTTCATGATCCAAGCATGATCATTTTGGTTTTCTTGATCAGCATGAGTTTCGACAAACTCATCTACCATTTCTAAAAAAAAATTGAGTTGTTCATCATCCTCAAAAACCTGCCAATGTTGTATGTTATTTGGTATGGAGGGTCTATGTCTCATCTCTATATGATATTTAAGCTTAAAAACCATTGGAGGTGTGAAGGTCGAGGTTGCTTTAGCCAGCGAATATGCTCATTGATTTTCATTCCTAGGGATGAAATGAACATTAATTGATGAAAATAAGTTCTCAATCAGATCCCAAACACATTTCCTATAGGCTCTCATCCTTGGGTGTTTAGCCTAGTATTGATGATTAATTTGTTTTATGATCAGTTCAACATCACCGTAGACTTCTAAGTTCTTAATTTTTAATTTTCTGGTAGCTTCTAATCCCAGGACTAGAGCCTCATACTCACAAACATTGTTAGTATAATCAATATCCCATTGTAGTCTATAATAAAAAGGTATGATGAACTCGTCATCAGGTGCCACGAACAACACTCCTGCTCCTGCTCCTTCACAATATGAATCACTGTCAAAGAACATTTTTCAAATTCCTGAACTATATACATCTTTATTAATTTTTTCTTCTTTTTCTTTTTTCTTTTCTGTACATATTTATTCTATACATACATTGATATCATCATCAATAGATAGAATACAATTCCCTAAATCTTGATCAACGATATAAACAGGGTAGTTGTTTGGGTTTAGAGGGTCACTTACTGTAAATGCCAAGCTGGTTTCTCTGCATAAGCGTGTGAATTGTCCTCCAAAGATCAGGATTGTGGCATATGCCATGTCAAGTTGGAGGGATCCTCCAAGATTGGTGCCCCAATACCTGGATAGTAGCATGTCATACTTTGGGGGTATATAAGTGACCACCACATCCATTAGAACACTTTTTGCAGGTATCTGTGCAAGATTAACTACTAGGTATTTTATCATGCCTATACATTTAACTTTTCTTAAATTGAATGAATACAAATATCCATAAGGTCAAGTGATTTCAATACCAAGTCTATCCATAATGGATTTAGGCATTACATTGTGAGAGGCTCCATAATCTAACATGCAATTGTGTAGTAGGTGATCGTACATAACTAGCGTGATATAGAAGGGGGCAACGGTATCTCTGGCACCTTCAGAATGTGGGCTGAAAATTATGTTAGGCTTGTCATCTTCTAAGTTTATAACATCATCCTAGCTTTTATTTTCTGAAAAGATAATCATTTTAGCTATTTGATTTCTATATATTGGATTTTTTTCCAGTTCGACAAGAGGTATAGGAATTTTGATTTTATTAATTTCATTTTCTAGATTAAAATTTTTTGTTGTTTTGTCGATCTTTATGTTTTGAGCTTCTATCCCCTTCTTTTTAGATTTCCTTTATTGTGAGGTTTTTTTTTTTAGTTATAGGAACCTCCTCTTTCTGTGTGTTGACGGTGGGTGTTTCTGCTGACTTTATTTTGGTAGGCTGGCTATCAGTGGTCTTGGTTTTAATAGTCTGTTTTTCAACAGTTTTTGAAACTGCTTCGTCTGTTTCACCCCTTGGCAGGATCTTTTTTACTAGGGCGATTGTGTAAATCGTATTTCTAGGCCTTAGATTGTACTTATGGTGGATTTCAACCATTATATCATCTGCGATTCCTTGATAGGTTGAATCTTCTGTAACACTATTGTTCTTGTTACTCTCAGATATGTGTTATGTATTTAAAGATTTTTCATAATCTTGTCTCATCAAATAAGGTTGATGACAATCATCGCCAAGATTATTTATGTCTTCCTCTAACTCCTCAATATCTTCCATGTCTTCTCCTCCCACAAAGTTTTGGTCCTCATTCATACTTTTAAAAGGAGCTTAGATTTTTTGGTCCTCATTCTTAATTTTCCTTTGTTGTGTTTGAGGGTTAGGATTCCTTCTGAAAATCCTTTCTGGGGAAATAATCACTACTTGATTGATCTCATTCCATTCTTGAGATATTATTTGACAATTCTTTAATTATTATTTCCATGTCATCCATTTTGTCTTCCGAAGACCTTCCGGATCCTGAGGGTCCTCCTTGTTCTCTGTACCTTTTGGTTTGCAAGGTTCCTCCTTGTTCTCTGTACCTTCTGGTTTTTTAGGGTCCTCCTTGTTCTCTATACCTTCTGTTTTCTTTGTTTGTTGTTTCAAATTTGGTTTTTAGCTTTCTTGATGCCATCATGTTTGATTCAATTCCTAAAGAATCATATTTCATTTTAGTGAAATCTATTTATCTTCTCTCCCTCAAAAACATGGAGAAATCAGGGTCAAAAGCCCCAACGAAAGTCACTTTTGTTGTGGGTTGGGAAGGTTTGACCTCGGCTGGAATTTTATTATACAATTTATTAAACCTTTGGGTAAATTAGAGAACTGATTCAGATTTCTTCTTTCTCAGAGCCCCAAATTAGGTTAGGTAGTAGGGATGGTATTTCCTTTCTCTCCATTGTCTAATAAAATCATTTTCCAGTTCATTGTATGACTGTATTGATCCCGCTGCTAGACCTCGGAACCAGGTTCTCACCTATCCTTAAAAATTCTGAACCAAGAGTCTCGAATAAACATCCTCATGTTCAAGTCCCTGGATGTTTGTGAATTGATAAAATAAATTGATGTGTTCGTTCGTGGTTAAGTCGCCTTCTCCTGTGAATTTCGGTAGATTTTTCATGTAATTTTTCGGTAGGTCATGGAGAGGAACTGGCAGGACCAAAGGAGCATATCTAGTAGGTAATTTGGAAAATATTCGGGGGAGTGGTATTTGACCACCTACTCCTCCTCCTCTAGCACCCCCTACAGCTCCACCCCCAGCCCCACCTCCTCCGACCACAACCATTGATAATTTAGAGGTCAAAAATTGGAGATTATAAGGAGGGATTTTATAGGAGAGTGGTAACCCTTCAATTGTACCTAAATAGGAAAATATAGGGTGAGGAAACTCATCATCAAGGGATAGGAAACTTGAAAAAGAGGGGCTTAGAAAATGGGGACTAGTTTCTTCAGACTCACAGGATGAATATACAGGAGAATCAACAGGAGATTAATTAAGGTATACAATATACTCGTGAGAGTTCTGAGAGATGGGAAACTGAACTTCGAGAGGTGAAGAGATGTCAATCGAAGGGGGAAGTGAGACTGATCTTTTACCTCTATTGGTGAAAGAAACATATGAGAAAGTCTCAGTTTTAAAATCGGGTAAGACCAATCCAGGCTCTAGGGTTTCGATTCTATCGGTGGCTGGTTCTCCGCAAAAAGGTGAGGTATTTAAACTTTCAAGTAGGTCCTTAGTGCTTGAAGGTGTGAATTTAGGTTGATAAATATTATTTGTTTATGAATCCATCTGTTTAACGTAACTTCTTGATTTTAAATTTTTTTCTAGGTCAGATACAGGCAAAGTCTATTTGTCGTATGGATTCTTTATGGTATTCTTTTGTTTAAAATCCATTTTATTAATCATGGAGTCACCAAGTGAAAGATGAAAGTAGCTTTATAAATTTCTCAATCCTTTTTCACTATCAAATAAATGAAATATCGATGTCGTTCTTCCCAAGGAAAGAAAATTTTGTTACTTCATTCCCCGACAACGGCGCCAAAAAGATGTTGTTCCTGAGTTTATACTTTAAGTCTCTAAAGTATACTATCAAGGCATCCAAAAAAGGTAGAGAGAGTTAAGGTTTAAAGTTTTCAATTATTAAGAGGAAATCTATGGTTGGTTTCTTAACTGTCTTTGTCTAGATTCCCAGTGCTCCTGGATGCTTATATCCCTTTCAATTGCTGCCCACGAACATTCTAATTCCACTCGGGTACTTGTTGTCTGTAAGATAGTGTTAAATAAATTAAAAAGCAATGCTAGTTTGATCTGAAAGGCCAAGCTCTATATTGGGTTGTCTTGTAACAGGTACATTCATGAGGGATAAAGGTTAAAAGATATAATACTTTGTTTTCAGGGATTACTATTTCTGTTTTAGATTATAAGAGAAAAATCCCAAACTTAAATTAATAACATAATAATTTCGGAGGATGTTTCCTATTCTTGAGTTAAATTTGAAAATTATGAAAGTGATGGGATAAAAACATAAAGCTTCTTAAACAAAATGAGGCATCAATCATGGAGGAATCTCACTCTGCAACAGGGGAAGAAGAAAGACAAGAGATCTCTAATGAAGCATAAAAATATAGTAACTTGAATAATCTACAGGGAAGCATAGGGGAAAAACTGTAAACAATTAGATAACCAAATAACTCTAAACCACAATAGATGTTGTACTAAATTGCAGTTGGGTATTCATCAAAGATATATAAGGGAAAGATGCTGAAAATGAAAGTTAAAGAGGAAAACATAACTCGGGGTTGGCAAAATCTGGAATCTCCATTTGTATTTTCATTAATCACTGTAAATGAGAAACTTCTCTAGTACAATCGGCCACAAAAAAGCCCTTTCTAAGTCTTATGAAATTATATTTATACCAAGTCACCGATTCTTCACAGTTAGTGATTTCCTAACTTCCTGGGGCTAACAGATGCAAATTGTAAACTTGAACCGTTTGCATAATTATCTTTTATTTCCCCATCATTTTGATAATATAAGCCTACAATATGATACTTCATTGCTTCTTCGAAGTATCTCCTTCTCTTGGTCCAATACATTCAATACATTTTTCTAGAAAATGCACAAAAGATCTAGGAGGCTTTGGTATATCTTTTGCCTCGAACAGATAAAGTTTCTTCTGAAATTTCGGAAGTCAGTTTGCAATCCTTTTGTCAGCAAATTTAACTGATTGCAAATTTAAATTTGGCTTCACCAACCACTTATCTATTTGGGTAACATCAATTTCTTTTAATTGTAAAATTTCAACTTGAATTTCATTCAAGTTCTCCTTAAGTTTCAATTGATGTTTTACAATATTGATCTGTCCTAGTAGCTCAGGACAATTGTCTTCACCAATGCCTAATGATCTTTTGTCTAACAAATCGAAATTCTCTTTGCAATCATCCTTGACTTCCTTGGCCATTTTCTTGCTTTTGGCTATGTTGGAATCCCATACTTTAAGCATGATATCACCTCTTATCTACTCTGTGACAGACAGTCTTGGAGTTTTTGATACCACTTCTTTTGCAGAAAGTACCACTGCTTTTTGAAAAGTAGCCCGGGCTGCTTTAGCCTCTTTTTCTTTCAAAACAATGTTATCGAAAGATTGAATTACTTCTTGGAAATAGTTTTGAATAACCTCTAATTTAGAAATCAATCTTTGTTGCTCTGCTTCTATCTTCGTATGCACCTCCAGTGTCTAGGCTTAAAAAACCTTTAAATCTATCACCTGATTTTGAATAGAATTCAATTTAGCCTGTAGTTGCCTTACAAGTTTTTCTTGTCGAATAACTTGCACTTGACTCGTTTGCATCTTCTTGTTCATCTCGTCTAGAATTGATTTAAGTGATTGAATTTCCTGCTGGTCAACAACTCTGGCTTGCTCAAGTACTTTATTTATGTCCTCTATGATATTTTTCTCAGTATTTTTTATTTGACTTTGCAGCTGGATTATCATTTGGTTCCTTTGCTTCAGCCTGGTTTTCAGATTGTCAACTGTAAATAGATTAACTATTGCCAAGGCTACCATAGAACCTGCTACCTCTGTGGAGAAATCTTGCTCCTCTAGGTTCTGTCCATCTATGAGCACTTTGTGTTTGTTTACCATTGTTTCTCCTTTCAAATGAATTTCCTGCTTTACCACATCTCTCCTCTTCTTACTAAAAAAGTAATCAGAGGAAGGTACCTCTTCTCTAGAGATTAGAGTAAGGTCACTTTCATATATAAATTTCAGATGAGGAGTCCCAAAAGTTGAATGTAAAGGGGTCAATGATGCAATAAGAATACCTAACTCTGTAGATTGAGTTTCTCCTATTGTTTTAGGGATATCAGTAGGGATAGTTGATGATAAAGGAGGAGTCGTTTGACTCAACTTTGGAGGTGTTTTGGTTTGTGGAGCTTCTTCTTTTTGTGAAGACGCTTCAGTCTTCTTTGGATTTTCTTTTGTAGTTCCTTTATGCCTCTGATCGGAAGCCTGGGGGAATACCTTCTTGTACTGGAGGAGGGGTTGTTGATTCTTCCTGTAACATCTTTGGAAAACTGCTTCACATGTGTTTCTGGAAAGTCAGAAAGTTGATATGTAGGTTGGGTGCTAGTGCTTGAAATCTATCTAATATCTCCTCGTAGGTTTTGGCTCCTTTGAACATGTCGTTGCAGGGAGAATTTTCATGCTCAAACATTTTCATGTTGCAATGATTTAGATGATTTCCCACAATTTTGTATGGGTCATTCTTTCTGAGTTCCAGATATACCAGTTTAATGTCTTCTAATGCTGCGGCTTCCACTTTAGAATGGCCAATATTAAGCAAAGAAAACTTGCCAATCTGCACAGGAAAAACTAGCTAGAATTTCTTATGAGATGCTTTTAACTATGTACCACTGCCTCATGTTACTATTTGGTAGGCCACCTCCCTGCACACCAGTCTATCTGGAAGGAAATTTGGAAGTGCATGAGGGGAATCGAGCAACTGAAGACTTTGACATAAGAGAAATTTTCCTCGATAAACCAATCAACAATTGTTTTGAGGTTTTCCATGACTTGCTTTGAAATCCAAGGGGGTGAGTATCCATATAAAATATGGTGCACAGGTATCACTACATAGTGACAGATTTCATAAAATAAATCTTTAACATTCTCCTTCCATAGTTTGGAGTGATAAACATGAATGGTTTCAATACAGGCTGGGTTCTAGCTCCAATTCATTAAGGGGAATGGAGTCACGCAACACATAGCATCCATAATATATGAAGACATGTAAAAATATACCACTCAACCTTTTGATTTTTCCATTTGGTACTCTGCAATCTCCCTAGCTAGATTATCGGATAAAATTTTAACCGAGTTGAAACTGTAACCCTCGGCTACTTCATGTAAAAGTGGCACCCATTCTGTAGGGAAATGGGTAGGGATTTTCTTCCCAAAATGTCTACATAGCATCAGAGATATATAAACCGTATATTCATTTACAGGAGCTATGGCATAGATGCCATGGGTATCAGCTCTAAATTTTCCTGGGATTCCCCACCATTCTTTGATTATACCTGGGTATGTTTGACCAAACTCTGTACACTCTTTTCTTTGAAATTCTTATATGAAATCAGTGTTCTAAACGTATTTAGAAGTAGGGGATAGTATATACATTACTTGGATATTCTTTGGTCTGAACGAGCCGATGACGACCCTTTGGTTATTTAGAATGCTCCTTGTCTGAATGTTGACATTCTCTAAAGCCCATCTTATCATGTCATTGTAAGGCATGAGTCTTGGATGTGTGGCTATCTTATGGAGCTTAGACTCTGCTATATCTATGAGTTTGTTTTTAGTCCTTTTGTTCCCGAGATCATTGGGGTAAAGGTTTCAAAAATCTATCTCCAGGACTTGATGGAATCTATAGCGTGTGGCGTAGTATCGGATATAACGTCTCCATCTAGATTTGAGCTTTCACCTGCCTCCTCACTCTTCTTAGGCACTTTTCTGGGTGCCATGGTGTTTTTTCAAAAAATTGAAAACTTGTTACAGAGAGGAAATGTGTAAGCTCCTTTGAATGTAACTCGCTTCTATTAACCCTTAAGTTGTCTTAAATTGAGCGTACTGATACATGTGATAGAACTTAAATGCTTTAATGGGGGTGGTACGCCTGGAGACATATTTACGTTAAAAATATATTCATTAATCCATTATAGATACTACCACCTATCGTTGATTTCAAACTGAGATTTGGAAAGGAATGTCTTCGAAAACTCCTGAATAGCGAAATGTGAAAGTTCATTTAGTATCATTAAGACGTTTTAATGGTAAGTTAATTATACTTAAGCACTTAATACTTTTCAGGTTTGGGGTTTTATGAATGTGAAAGAATAATAGCTCTTTGTTTTCTTGAAATGTGATTGATTAACGATTTGTGATCCAGAAAGATATTTTAATGACTGTGGTTGAGTTTTTAATTGCATGTGTCCATTAACGATTTAAGAAGCTGAATGAAAGAGGATGAATTTAATGAAGGAACATAACAACCATAATACAAAATACATATCTTAACTAAAGAAATAATATCAACAAACCATAACAAGAGAAGTGATAACGGAGTTCGGTACAAAATTGCCTATGTCTCTGGGCCTTTGTCTCAGTGGGGGAGGCTTCTTTATTTCTGTTCAAAAGCTCAAAAAGTACATCGAAGTAGTGCCATTAGGCTACAAGACTGATCTGGTCATGTTCTTCCAGATCTCTATAACCCACCAGAAGAAATGACACGCAAAATGGATGACTGGAGCTCCCATAAATGGCCCGCAAGAGTTAGCTCCTCAACAACTTCCCTGCATAAAAATGGCTTCGGCTTGGCTTCCCTTCAACATAAATCTGATCTGACTATCCCTCATGGCCTCAAATAGGTCTGGTTTATATATATCTGAAGTTGGTTATCCATCCCCAACTTCCTCCCAAAATCGGGCCTCAAAAAGAGCCCAATATCTCCCAAAAATGGGCAAAATCCATTAAATTTGCTTAAAAAATCATTAAAAAATCACTAATATATGGTGAAAAACCCACATTTGTGCAAATATAGGGCTAATCCCTCTAACTGGGCACACACCCCTAGTCTTATGGTGCTCTACATGGGATCAGGGCTCAAAATAGGGCACCTTAAGTGGGTTAACCCCCTTCTCATGCGCACCCCCCTGGTTTTATGGGATATCCCCAAGATCCTTGGGTTGGGGCTTATCCTCTTATGTGCCTATACACCTTTACAATACACTTTAATAAAATTAAAGTGGGTTATATTTAATAAGCACCATCAAGGGCCCATTGGTAAAAAGGACTTTGGCAAAGTCTTGGGCGCCTACTAAGAGGTCATGGGTTCAAATCACATGAGCTCCATAAAATTTTTCCATATGAACCCATTGACTAATCCCATGGTGCCACGTGGTAGCCCATGACTGGGCCACATGGAATCAAACAATTTGTCAATAAAGTGCCACCTGTCAACTGTTGGGTGGATCCTTGTCATTGACCAGTCAGCTTTTGCTGGACTGCCACTTGTCGCCACTTGTCTCTACCATGTCAGCAATGCTAATGTCATGCTAATGTCATCATTTGACTGGACCTGTTGACTTTTTGCTTGTTTGGGAAAACAATCAGAGTACGATAATTATCGCATACAATGTCCATTTGAGAAAGTAAATATATGGCTGGAATTGGGAGAATGAGATAGACACAATGGCGTTAGTTTCATTGAATTCTGAGCACTTTCATTTTTGATCCTTTTTGAGCCCTGTCAAGCTCTTGGATCCGATTCTAGATCACACCTCCTCACTAAAGGACCTTTTGGTCCCCAAAATGTTACTAACCAGTCAACAAGCTCGGGATAGGCCACCCGGCTTGTCCACTGTCTTGGAACTCTATCCTGTGCACCTGTCTCATCAAGATCAACTGTAACACAATCATGACAACTGACAGCATATTGTTAGTCATTTGAACACTGTTACATCTTACTGAAGCCACTATCATCCATGTAGACAACATTACTAATCATAGCATAAAAACGACGACGACAAATGAGCTTATATACTTGTAATATTTGCATGACAAGAGCTTATCTTGAAGCAACTTATGATTGATTTTCCATTCAACAATCATTTATTGTTCTTGCTTAAGATCAATTACTTCATTTGAAACAATTATTGGTTTGTTTCTTTCTTGCACTGCCTTCTTTAATTGTTCCATTGTTTGAAGTGTTTTATTTTCCTTAACATGATGAGCATGAACCACATAATCTTGACCTTCTTTGGTTAATTGATATTGATTCTTTGTCCTGTAGAAGATTTCCTTATGATCATATAAGTATGGACTACCTAAGACCATTCCACTTTCTCTTAATGACACTACATCACATGTTACTTCGTCCACATACTTAGATGAAATTGCAAATTTGATTGTGCACTGCTTTGTTATGTGCATTTGATGATGATTGCTTATCCATTTAAGTGTGTAAGGCTTATGATGTACTTGTGTTTTTAACCCCAATTGCTTAACCAATTCTTCTGAGATTAGATTATATTGAGATCCACTGTCGATTAATGTGTCTATCTTAGTGTGTCACATGATTACCCTTATATGAAACAATTTTCTTCTACAATCAATGCCTTCACCAATTTTACTTGTCATACCAGCCAATGAGATCTTTGATTCATCACCTGAATCCGATCCCAAGTCTGTGGGTCTTGTTGTCACTGCCACTATTTGCATTCCCTTCTTTTCCTTTAACCACTTTTGCCTCTTCTCAGGATGCAACTGCCAACATCTATCCTCATCATGTCCCTCTTTCTTACAATGCTTGCAAGAGGGCTTCCATTCCTTCCTCATCACTGCATTTGAATTCTTGCCAAGCCATTTCCTCTTGTCCTCTTTCCTTGAAGACGATTCCCCTGATACACCTTCTTTCCCTACTTCAATGTATGTCACTTGAACATAAGCCTCATCAAGATTAGTGGGTCCAAACATGAATACAGTGTTTCTAATATGCACAGGTAAACCTCCTATGTACTTCATAAGGGTTTCCTGTGCATGTAAAGGGATATCTAACATCAATGCCATTTTACGAAAGCTATCTGTATACTCTTGCACTGTTTGTCATTTTCTTAGTTTTAAAGATTGCCATTCAATTAATGATTTTTCTTTATAACTCAAAGGATAGAATTATTTCCTAAGTGCAGAATTGAAGCTTTTCCATGATGGAAATACATTACCCACTTGTTGCGTTCCATTTTGCAACTTGCTTTGCCTCTATATGAGAGTTGTACCTGCAAGTATAAAAGATGCCAACTTGATTTGTGTGGCCTCATCCTTGATCTGTTGCACAATGCAGTAAACCTCCATCTGCCTTATCCAATTGTCAAGTTTCTCTGCATTTATTTCACCATCATATATGGGTAACTCAAATTTAACATCAAGTTTTAACAATGGCATTTCATTCTTATGCTTATGAACATGTTTCTTTGCATTAGATTTGGAACTTGAACTTGAAGAAGAAGGAGAAGAAGGAGGTGATGATGGAGGTGAAGGAGGAATCTGAGGATGATCCTCTTCCTCTTCATTTTTTCCCTTTGAAGATTCACCCATATTTGGTCTCTTTCGTTCCAAGTAATCCTCATACAAAACTTTCACCATCTCCAACATAGCAAGGAAAGTTTTCCGGAAATCTTTCTCATCTTGAGAAAGCCCTTCTCCTGATGCCATCTTCTCACTATGAGAAGCTCTCTTTCTCAATCCAATTAATGGATTCTATGCAACAAGCTCACCTTCACCACCCTGTAGCTTTTCCTTGGTTAACATGCAAAACTCAAATCTAAATGTCAACTAGCTCTGATACCACTTGATCCGAAAAAGATCTTTTAATGACTGTGGTTGAGTTTTTAATTGCATGTGTCCATTAACCATTTAAGAAGATGAATGAATGAGGATGAATTTAATGAAGGAACATAGCAGCCATAATACAAAATATAGATCTGAACTGAAGAAATAAGAAAAACAAACCATAACAAGAGAAGTGATAACGGAGTTCGGCACAAAATTGCCTACATCTCCGGGCCTTTGTCTCAATGGGGGAGGATTATTTATTTCTATTCAAAAGATCAAAAAATACATTTTAGTAGTTACATTAGGCTACAAGACTGATCTGGTCATGTTCTTCCAGATCTCTAGAACCCAGCAGAAGAAACGACACGCAAAATGGATGACTAGAGCTCCCAGAAATGGCCCACAAGCGTTAGCTCCACAACAACTTCCCTGCATAAAAATGGCTTTGTCTTGGCTTTCCTTCAGCATAACTCTACTCTGACTGTCCCTCATGGCCTCAAACATGCCTGGTTTATATAGATCTGAAGTTGGTTATCCATCCCCAACTTCCTCCCAAAATCTGGCCTAAAAAAGAGCCCAATATCTCCCAAAAATGGGCAAAATCCACTAAATCTGCTTAAAAACTCATTAAAAAATCACTAATATATGGTGAAAAACCCACATTTGTGCAAATATAGGGCTAATCCCCCTAACTGGGCACACACCCCTAGTCTTATGGCCCTCTACATGGGATCAGGGCTCAAAATAGGGCGCCTTAAGTGGGCTAAGCCCCTTCTCATGCGTGCCCCTCTGGTTTTATGGGATATCCCCAAGATCCTTGGGCCAGAGCTTATCCCCTTGTGCGCCCATACACCTTTACAATACACTTTAATAAAATTAAAGTGAGTTATATTTAATAAGCACCATCAAGGGCCCATTGGTAAAAAGGACTTTGGCCAAGTCTTGGGCGCTTACCAAGAGGTCATGGGTTCAAATCCCATGAGCTCCATAACATTTTTCCATATGAACCCATTGACCAATCCCATGGTGCCACATGGCAGCCCATGGCTGGGCCACATGGAATCAAACAATTTGTCAATAAAGTGCCACCTGTCAATCGCTGGGTGGATCCTTGTCACTGACCAGTCACCTTCTACTGGACTGCCACTTGTCACCACTTGTCCCTGCCATGCCAACACTACTGATGTCATGCTGATGTCATCATTTGACTGGAGCTATTGACTTTTTACCTGTTTGGGAAAATGGTGAGAGTACGATAACTCTCGCATACAATGTTCGTTTGAGAAAGTAAAAATATGGATGGAATCGGGAGAACGAGATGGACACAATGGCATTGGTTTCATCAAATTCTGAGCACTTTCATTTTTTAGCCTTTTTGAGCCCTGTCAGGCTCTTGGATCCGATTCTGGATCAATTTGCTAAGTGTGTTTAAAAAATTAGTTAATCACAATTAAAAAAAAGGGGGTTTCTTGAAAAACACATCGATATTTGAACTGATGTTTAAGTTGAAATGACCAAAAAGGAAAATACGAAAAGCTTGGAATGCCATTTAAACATTTTTTTTTAATTATTCCTTTGAATTCATTTTAAATTCTTTTAAACGATCACTTTTCGGGACTTCGGTACCGAGACTTTGGAGTCGTTCTTTAAAATTCATATTTACTCCTTTTTAGAACTATGGGCGGTTCCATAACTAAAAAATGATTGAGATTTGGGTATAGAGAAGAAATATTAAATTTTGTTTCAACAAGCACAAGGAGAGCCTGAGAAATTTGTTGATGTTGTTAGAGAAAATATATGTTGGCCCCTCTCCTTCAATCTTCAAGGTGTCATTTTCACATTGGTAGTCATGTCAATACTTTTCATATATGTGGCCAATTCTAACCCTCTCCATAATAGATTCCTTCTTCGACAATGCAACTATATCATATTGGTGTATTCTCTTCAAAGAGAGAAATATATTCTCTCCTACATGAATCAATTATCAAAGATGAAGAAAAATTAGTGAATACATACATACATACCCTATGGGAAACCCTTCAAGTGCTTCCTCACATTCCACGACTGACCCTTGAGGTAAATTTCATTGATGTACAACATGCACACCTAACCCCAAGGAGTCTAGGGGTATTCGACCTCATGAACACCTTGGAAAATATGGCTTTGGCATGTCTAGTTAGACTTGTTATCGCACAAGTTGTAGGTTGGGAAAATACTGACAAAACCACCAATTGGCGACAACTAGGAGGGCACCTACCCACTGTCACCTTAGGAAAGTGTCCCCGTCACTTTAGAGGTAAGGTAATCACCTCAAGGGGGGGAATCTTGATGACCCTAGGGTGAATTGAGACCAAAAGTGATAAGCATGATTGGATGTCTCTATAGGTCAATTCTGTATGGTATGAAAATCTTGGGAAAGAGTCTAGGAAGTTTCAAGTGTTGCCAAATGAGTTGAGTGACCTGCTATGTATGAACACCTTGCTTAGACACAAGGAAAACAAGGCATAAAATGTAATATGTTAGTTGGACAAGAAAGATAATCATGTTGTCCCTAATTGCAGAAAGTATAAGATATATATATCAACTTAAAAAATATAGTCAAGGATGCAACATAAAGTGCTAATCATATGATAAAATAAACAAGAAGTAAGCTAGTAAAAGATAGCTCAACTCACCAATGATTAAGAAATAACTTTAGAAAAAAGGGGGAGGATGAAGAAAAAGGTTTATGCAGTGATATTATCAGCCTTATGGATGTATAAAACCAATCATAATAGAAGAAAAATCATCCGCAAGAAACCATCTCTAACTATCCCAATAGGTGTGCTAGGCCTAGTAGAGGGTTAGGGTGAAGTTAGGAATAAATCTTTGGGTTAGTTTTGGAGTTATCAAGTGTTACAAGGTTAGTTTTCTGAAACCCTAATGGTTTTAGGTTAGTTTTGTAAAAGAAAAAAAAGGTTTTGGGTGAAAGGGAAATCCTCAATGAGGCAAGGGAGCCAAAGGCTCAAAGAATACTTTCCTAAAGAGACAACTTTAAAACTTGAAATTCATACATTTACCAAGGCAACAATTTATTTCTCCAATGAAACAAGTAAATGACTAGTGCATTCAATTAAAGGGTTAATGGAGTCAAGAAAAGACATATCTATAGGTACTTCCTCCTTGGGGGTGTAAATCCTCTTACTCCCCAAGGCAAGTATCTCTAGCTAGGGTTTAGGCTAAGAGAGTGTATTCCCTTATAGTTATCTTAGAAAACCCTTGTTAAACCAATAACATGTAAGCATAAAGTGATGGAGACTAAGGTGGGAGTGTATGCCCTTATAATTACCACCTAGATCTAGCAAATAACCTTGACTTGAACAATAAATGACTGAAACAATTTAAAAACATTACCAATTCAAGGAAAAAGCTAAGACAAACCACCACAATAGCAAGAGAATAGCTTTCCAATGCTAGTGCATCACTTCCACCAACCAATAATACAAGAGATAACTATAAACAAGTGCACAAGAGAGAGGACTAGACAAATATAACAAAAATTCCAATCCAATGTTTCTCCAAATGGGAGAGCTATGTTATGAAATGAGATCTCATGATCTCTATTTATACAAAATGTCTCCAAAATAGTTTTTCCACATAATATTAGGGTAAACCAAAATACTAGGGGTCGAGAACCCTAATATTTTCCCTTTTACAAAATAATATTAAACAATTCACTTAAAATTTACTTTTACACAAAAATAAACCCTAATTCAAAGTGACATCACCCCTTTAGGGGATATTTTGACACTAGGAGAAAGTTGTTGGTGTAGGAAGAGTGTAGTTAGGATTCCCAAATTCACATGTCAATCATAGAAGTCACTTCCTTCATGGTAAAATAATCCTCCTCAAACCATCCATGTGTCAATGAGTGGTAAGCTCACCACCAAGCCCTAGCCCCCCCTAGGTGACACCATGCTCCTAAAGATGACTTGTTTCCTCTCCTAGGAAAAACATTTGGCATGTGAGGGCTAGGTTATGTCATACACAATGTCTTCTAGGCCTCCAAAGTTTCATCTCTCTCATCTGACATGTGGGACCTTAGAATCCGCCTATGAGATTCAAGCACCATGGAAGCTCAAGCTAGGCTTGTTCCTCCAAAATTCCCCACTAACTAGGTCCCGCAAAGACAAATAAGCACACCCTCCAAGGACCTCAAGTAAAAGTATCATGATAAGTAAATCAAGTCAATAAATGAGCCACCTAAGCATGTGCATCAAAGATTACCCTGTCAAACAATTAAGTGCTCAAAGACATTATGCGACTTCCCAAGCTTGAATATGGGAGGGTTGATGAGGTGTCCTATTAGGTAGATATTTCCCTAGGTCAAGGAGTGTTTCCAATAGATTCCTCTCTAATCCATGTAAAGTAGATGAAGTGGTTAAGGGTCAAGACTCAATGGGCATGGGGTTCATGACATACAAGGGGTTTTAGTGTCTTATTCATGGGTTCCTTTGTAGAGGGTGTGTGGCACCTTCGTTTGCAATACAATTTTTTCAATCCCATCATTTTTCCATTCTTTGTTTCTTTCACAATTTAGGGACAAGTTGAAGGCCACTATCTTGGCGTGGTGTCCAGATAAATGACAATGTCACTCACAAATTCCTAGCGAAAATGAGAAGGTTGGATGGTGATGAGATCCCATTTCTCTCAGCCATACAACTGATAGCCATTACCCTAGCTTGGTGACCAGATGATGGTAATGTCATACCACTAGATATCCATGATCATGACAGGTCGACTCCTGATTAGACCTCCTATCCTCCAACTAACCCTTTAAGCATTCTTAATCATTATTCTTGTGGGTCCCCCTTTTCTTATAGATACGCATTTCATTTCTTTCTTGGGGGATTCCCTAGGACAAGCATCTGGAAGGTTTATATATAAACTTTTATCTTTTACCCAACAACAATCCCTTTGGACTTTCAACCCCTTCTTCCCATAGAATGAAGGACAACCCCTTCTTGGGTCAATACACCCTAAAATCTAAAGAGATAAGGAAATGGAAGGTTTAAGTGATGAAAAGTGGTAAGTATGGTCAGGAATGGTACGATGCCTCTTCAAGGGAGTTCCTAGTAGCAAACCCATTCCCAATAAAGACCACTTACTAGGGAACAATGTCAACCACCAAGGTGAAATGGGGAAAAAGGCATATTGTCTAAGCATATGTCATGAAATATAAAGTAGTCTAAGATAAAACATACTCAAATTCCTCAAATATTGAAATGACACTTACCATAATACCTAACTTGTACCTCATGGAGAAAGGACCATTGCCTCTCGGAAGCCTGCTGGTGTGGTAGATTCCATATGAAAATATATGACCTATGTGGTGGTGAGAAGGGTTTCCATCTGTGCAAATGGATATTGTTGGTCATGTAGTCTCTCGACACTCCATATCTGCAACTTGAGGGCTTCGAGACATAATCTCCTTAGTTATCCCACAAAATGGGGATAACAAGACCACTTGAGCTAACCTTCAATGTAATACCCCTAATCTGAATCCCAATTGTAAATTAAAATGTGAATGTACATATAGGATGGTGAGTCATTGGCACCAAGTTTGGTTCAATTTTGCGTACACTTGAGTAAGTGCACAAGCATTACCTTGATGTGCACAATAGACTAGATTATATNTATGTGTGTGTGTGTGTGTGTGTGTATGTATGTATGTATGTATGTATGTATGTATGTATGTATGTATGTATGTATGTATGTATGTATTTGAGGTCAGAGAGCCTATGTGGTTATTGGGTTGGTGAGCATGGATGCAAAAAGACTAGTGCACCTACCCTTGTAAAATGTAATCACACTCAAATTATTAATAAAATCACATTGTTGCATGCATACCAATCATATGAAAAGAGATGGGGGGATAAACTCCATTGAAAAGGGAAAAGGGGGCTAAGAGTTTATGAGAGGGGCTAAGCCAAGGGGGCTTAAGTCCAAAGGAGTATTTTATTAATATTTCCAAAAAGTATAATTTATGGATATTTATTTATCCTAAGTTCCCATGGGATGGGAATGAGTCACCGACCATTACCTTATCTACAGAGAAAATATTGGAAAGGGGTTTCCATGATATAGTAACCAAATTATTTTTTGTCGAAGAGGCGGGTTGTTAGGCCTGTGAACATTCTGTCCAGGTGAGAGATTTATTGTCGAAGAAGCGGGTTGTTAGGCCTGTGAGCTTTCTCTCCAAGTGAGATATTTGCTAGGAATTGTTCTCTAGTGCACTGGGAATTAGTTACAGGGCTCTGATACTTCCTGTCTTGCCTACTACTAAAGCCCTGGAAAGGAAGTGGGGAAACTGAGGGGTTGTTGAGCAGAGAAGGGGCACACTTCTTGGGGTGGGACAGGCATGTGCGTAATGAGAGACTGTAGACTAGTTGTAGCAGTTGGGTACCTTGCATTGAGCAATTTTGTTGATTATTTTACCTTATCTTGGCATTAAGAATCGTTTTTCCCTGGTGGAGTTTAAACCCCAACTCGGGGGTGACATGTTACTGAAATTTTATGAGCAATAGAGTCTATGGATGGGAGGAACGTTTGAGTTGTACGCGCAGTTGGTGACTTTTTATAAAAGACAAGTTTCCTTTATGTGCTTGTACAAATTATTGTGTGCTTAATTACCTATGTATGATATGGGTTTATTTCTTGTATGACGTTACATATAATTAATTATTGTTATTCTATATAATGTTCTTTGTACATGTAAGCATGTTTTTGTTATTCAATATTTGTTGTCGCACATATAGAGTAAGACAATTATTAAGTATTCCTCTTAGTTAATTTGGTAATAATGGTCATGAGTTTCCAAGGGGAGGCTATAATTGTCATGCGCACAGGGAAATAATCCATGCATGCAAGAGGTTGGAATTGTTGTGCGCACGGGGAAGCATTATGTGCACAAGGAGAACATAATTTGCATGTGGTGCCAGAATGGTTGCACGTGCAATAGTAACCATGCGTTCATAGTGGTTACACGAGTGGTGATACTTGTGTGCTCTGAATGATTACACACACAGTTGTATTATGAGTTAATTTCCTTGTTATAACTAGTGTATGAAGAGGAAAATTTATGTTGCACAATCCAACTTTGGATCATGCACGTTACCTCACGTGTTTCTGTACATATTAATGTTATAGTATAGAATCTGCACACTAGATTTTTGGGGCGGAATTTCTCAACAGTAAGCTGGGGATGTTACAAAGTGGTATCACAAAATTTTGTTAAGTGTTGGTAACGAGGAACGTTATAGATTGGTATCAGAGCTCTAGTTTCAACACTGAGCCTTCATGGGCCAAGTATCTACTTAAGGTAAAAATTTAGACTCGTAAGTGGATGAATTTGGAATTACAACGCGGCCATGGTGAAAATAGATAAATAATGCATAAGTGTGGGCACTAAATTTTGACATTGCGGGGTGAGACACGTGAAATGCATAGAAAACAATGGTGCATGTGTGGGCACACTAAAATTTGGGTTTGCAAAGAGAAAAAATGGTGGTTCATGCGTAATAATGATACACGGTGCATATGTTAAATATTGACATCGCGAATTGGTATGTGTTGAATACCAGTGCACACACGTGCTTCAAAAGGAAGAAAGAAAGAGAAAAAGGGTATTTGGGTGAATTCCAAATGACCATAATTTATTGTGCAAGACTCAGAATTCCACAAGGAAGAGGTCGATGGGAAATTTTTTGATAGAGGAGTCCAATTATTCACAATTTTTTTTTGAATTGGGACATTAAAATATCCAACAAATCATAAGAAAGGATTCTGACAAAATAGTGCAGAGTTTTCATGAAGTTGTCTCATGAATTCATCTAACAAATCTTTTTTCCTGCACATTTTGTAGAATTAGTAGCGATTAGATTAGGACAGAATCAATGAAAAGAGTCAAAAGCATGGAACACACGTAGAGAACTGGCAACCATGATGATGAACTTGTGGGTTTGTATATCAGTATGGGTATTGATAGTACAAAATCTAAGGAGGAGTGCATAAACTTGGTAGAAACCATAAAGGAACTGAAAAAGTATGTCCAAAGCTATAAAGTTGATAATGAGAGGCTTATGAAAGACAAGGGGCATCAAGATGGATTCAATATCAAGTTGATGCAAATCTTGGGCATAATAGAAAATAAAATGGATAAGGAGACAGATTAAAGTAAGTCAAGGAGTCACAGGTCTCACGGTAACAAAAGAGAAACAAGAAGTGTTGATAGGAATCATCACCACTCACACCAAAACATTCATTTAGGAAAGCGTGCAGTAGCTCAAGTTCATCTCCTATTAGAAAGCATAAGAGAAGGACTAGGGTGGATGATCTATAGGGGGGAATGAATAAGATCAAGCCTCCTACCTTTGATGGTGAGCAAAAGAAGGATGAAAATCCAGAGACCTAGTTGTTGGGCATGAGGAAGTACTTCTAACTGCATAATTAATTTGTGTGGGAAGAAGGGACAATTTCCATATATCAACTAAAGGGAAAAGAATCAATGTGGTGGGATTAGTTTGTGCTAGTGCAATGCATTGATGTGAGGAAGGTTACTTGGAAATAGTTTAAAATATATTTTCAATAGAAATACTTAAACAAGTGATACTATGACAAGAAAATGAAGGATTTCTTTGAACTCAAGATTGGGAGTATGAAAATATATGAGCATGAAAGAAGATTCTTAGAGATGTTGAAATATGTTGCATTCATCAAGGATGAGAAATTTAAAATTTAGAGGTACCTGAGTGGGTTTCCATCATTCATCAGTGACAAGATACAATATGATGACCCCAAGACATTGGAGGAAACCATAAGGAGAGATAAATGTCTCTATGATCAACAAAGGGGAAGACCGACTTTCCAAAAGGCTTGGGAAGACAAGAAGAAAATCAATATGGAACATAGGAATCTCCCAAGGAGCCCATAATGACTTAGGAAATGGGAAAAATACTAAGGAAACCACCTATTCAATGTTTGGGTTGTGGGGGAGACCACATGTACAAAGATTTCCCTCATAGAGGTGAAAAAGTGAGGACTGTTCATAATATACAACAAGTTGCAACAGTTGAAGACATGGGAAGAAATGTACCAAGGATCTACATAGCCCTGGATAACAAGTAAGTTGATTTTCAATCGCACGTGATTGAAGTGGAAGGTAAGATTAATGACCAACCCATTGCTATTTTAATTTATTAAGGAGCTATTCATAGTTATCTAGATCCTAATATGGTGGAATGATTCCAATTGGCAAGAAGCAAGATTGGAAAACCTTGGTTGGTGCAGTTAGCTGCGAGAGAAAAAAGGAAAAGTAATGAGATGGTTAAGGCATGTCCAACGGATATGAATGGGATGAGCACAAAATCTGATTTGAATATCATACCTTTGGGCTCTTATGATTGCTTCATTGGTATGGATTGGTTGGACCAACATGATGTTGTTCTAGACTATTACAATAAGGCATTTACTTTGTTGGATGAGGAAGGAAACTTAATATCAGTTCAAGGAATTCCAAGAGTTGTAACAATCAAAGAATTTTTAGCCTTGCAATTGAAGCAAAGCTATAGGAAAGGATGTTAATGACTTGGAACACACATGGAGGAGACACCTAAGGATAAAGTGCCAAACGTTGAAGACTGTGCAGTACTAAAATAATTTGAAGATGTCTTTAAATAAATACCAGGATTGCCACTAAAAAGAGATTGATTTCTCTATAAATTTTATGTCTGGAGCAACCCCTATATCCAAGACTCCTTATAGGATGAGTACACCAGAGATGAAGGAATTGCAATTGCAACTTGAAAAGCTTTTGAAGAAGGGGTGCACAAATATAATCCCAAGTGTGTCACCTTAGGGTGCCCCAGTATTGTTTGTGAATAATAAAGATGGTACATTGAGGCTTCATATTGACTTCAGGCAGTTGAACAAAGTAATAGTAAATAAAAAGTATTCTTTTCCAAGGATAGATGACGTCTTTGACTAGTTGAGGGGTGCACAAACATTTTCAAAGATTTATCTCAGAACTGGATATCACCAAGTAAGAATTAAATAAGAAGACATCAACAAGACTACTTTCAAAATGAAATATGGACATTCATAGTTCACCATGGGGCCATTTGGATTGTCAAATGCACCAACTATCTTTATGTGTTTAATGAATGTAATTTTAAGAAATTATTTAGATATGTTTGTCATTGTATTTTTGGATGACATCCTTATTTACTCCAAATATGAAGAAGAGCATGAGAAACACTTAAGGATGGTGCTACAAATATTGAGGGAGCATCAACTTTATGCAAAGTTGAGAAAGTGCTCATTTTACCAAAGGCATATCCATTACTTGGGACATATCATTTCATAGGAATGGATAATAGTGGACTCAAAGAAGATAAAATCCATTGAAGGATGGACAACACTAAGAAATGTATCTGAGGTGAGGTCCTTCATGGGAATTGTAGGTTACTACAGAATATTCATTTAGGGCTTCTAAAAGATTTCATATCCAATTACATCATTGTAAAAGAAAGGTACGTGATTTGAATGGAATTCTGATTGTGTAAGGAGTTTTCAACACTTGAAGTGTTTTTTGACAAGTACATTGATTTTGAGAATTGTTGATCCTAATGAATACTTTGTTGTGTGCATGGATTCATGCAAGGAAGGGATTGGTTGAGTCCTTAGTCAGAATGGGCATGCGGTGTGCTACGAATCAAGGAAATTAAAAGAGCATGAATGGCACTATGCTACTCATGATTTGGAATTGGAATCCATAGTGCATGCCTTGAATATGTGGAGGCACTACCTCATGGGAAAAAGATTTGATTTGAGGAAAGACCATAGTGGTCTGAAATATTTGTTTGGACAACCAAGTTTAAATGCTAGACAAAGAAGATGGTTGGAATTCCTCAGTGAGTATGACTTTGATATCATGCATATCAAAGGATTTAAAGAGAACAAGGTGGCTGACACACTCAACAGGAGGGTGTATGAGATGCATGCTACAACCATTATCATGTACAAATCATATTTGAGTGACATAATTTTAGAGGTTGCCAAATCAGATTAGGGATATGTGGACATAAAGGTAAATTTACAGCAAGGTAAATTGCAACATAAATTTGAAGGTTATGAGCTAAAAGAGGATGGAATCATCGTGCATAGACGCATATTTTATGTGCCAAATGATCAAGATTTGAAAAATATGTTATTTTCATGGATGCATAAAGTTCCTTATATTGGGCACCCAAGCCACTAGAAGACAATTGCAGCGATAAAAAAACAATACTATTGGCCAAGCATGAAAAAGGAGGTTATTGATTTTATTACTAGATGCCTTGAATTTCAAAAGGTCAAGGCTGAGCACACACACCCAACTAGTTTTCTACATACTTTACCCATTATTGAGTGGAAATGGGAAGTTTTAACCATTTGTTTCATTATTAAGATGCCTAGGACTGCTAAGAAACATGATTCTATTATGGTAGTGGTGGACAAACTTACTAAAGCTACCCATTTTATTCCAGTGAAGTCAACTCACAAGGAAACCAACATTGTTGATATATGAATGAGACAAATTTCTAGGCTACATGGTGTACCTAAGACAATTGTGTCTAACAAAGATACCAAGTTCACATAATTTTTTTGGAAAGGGCTATTCAAAGGATTTGGGATAAATCTGAACTTTAGCACAACATATCACCTTGAGTCATATGGACAAACAGAGAGGGTAAATCAGGTGATTGAATATATGCTCAAGATGCATGTGATGGATAAACCATGAAAATGGGAAGACTACCTACACTTGGGGAACTTTATGGTAGAAAGTGCAACACACCGATGAGTTGGGATAACCCAACAGAAAGAGTCATGGTTGGGCCAAATATACTCTGGGAAGATAAGACGTAATTTAAAGGATGCCCAAGACAAGAAGAAAAACTACATAGATAAAGAAAAAACCCACAAAGAGTTTAAAGTGGTGACCATATGTCCTTGAAAGTAAAATCAAGTTGTAGTTCCCTGAAGTTGTGAAATTGTTCTAAGCTGGAAACACACTATTGTGGGCCATTTGAAATCCTACAGAGGGTTGGTCCTATCGAATATATGATTGCACTGCATGCATACTTGTGTATTCATAATGTTTTCCATGTATCCTTGATTAAAAAGTATGTACTTGATGCTAATCATGTCATTGATTGGAATGTGATTCAAGTGGACCCAGAAGGCGATTTTCGAGTGCGATCGATTCACATATTGGACCAGAAAATCAAAAAGCTCTAGAATTGAGCCATGGGGCTAGTAAAGGTCTAATGGACCTGGTACATTCCTGAGGATGAAACTTGAGTGCGTGAGGATGCTATGCAGGCATAGTACCTGCATATTTTTTAAGATTTTTGAAGTTTTTGTATGTACATGTGTATATAATGCATCGAGAATAGTGCATAAATAAGGGGAGGGTAATTTAACACCCCTAATCCGAACCCCAATTGTAAATGAAAATGAAAATGTACATATACACAGGTGAGATATTGGCACCAAGTTTTGGTTTAGTTTTTCATGCACTTGAGTAGTGTGCAAGTATTTTTTACCAAAGAAAGAGCGCACACATTCCATAATGTTCCACGCACTTGAGTAAGAGTGTGAGGATTACCTTGAAGTGCGCATCATACCAAGTTATATATATATATATATATATATATATGTATGTATGTATGTATGTATGTATGTATGTATGTATGTATGTATGTATGTATGTATGTATGTATGTATGTATGTATGTATGTATGTATGTATGTATGTATGTATGTATGTATGGCTTGAGAGCTTGTGCAGTTATTGGGATGGTGAGTTAGGATGCAAAAAGGCCAGTGGGCCTATCCTTGTAAACTGTAACCACACTCAAATTATTAATAAAATCACATCGCTACATGCAGATCAATCAAACGAAAAGAGATGGGGGGATAAACTCCATCGAAAAGGGAACATGGGGATAAGAGTTTATGAGAGGGGCTAAGCCAACGAGGATAACGTCCAAGGGATTATTCTATTAATATTTTTGAAAAGTATAATATATGGATATTTATTTATCTTAAATTCTCAAGGGATGGGAACAAGTCACCAAGTGGCTAAAGCTAATTATGAAGGTGACAAGTGTCCAATTTTGACCATGCAATTATATGGTTGAAGCTTAGTGTATTTTGGGAAAATCAAATCATTTTCTTCATCGATCATACCATCTAAATTAGGGACGACCAATACTTTATTTGCAGAGAAAATCTTGGAAATGGGTTTCCATATAGTAACTAGAGTCTTTGTTGTTGAAGAAGCAGGTTGTGAGGCCTATGAGCGGTCTCTCCAGGTGAGAGATTTGTTGTCGAAGAAGCGGGTTGTCAATCCCGTGAGAATTCTCTCTAGGTGATATATTAGTTAGGAATTATTCCCAGGTGTGTTGGGAATTAGTTACAGGGCTCTGAGACTTCCTTTCTATCATGTTGCTAAATCCTTGGAAGGGAAGTGGGGTAGCCAAGGGATTGTTGAGCAGAGAAAGGGCACACTTCTTGGGGTGGGACATACATGTGTGGAACAAGAGAATGTAGGATAATTGTAGTAGTTGGGAACCTTGGATTGAGAAATTCTATTGATTATCAGACCTTAGCTTAGCATTAGGAATCTTTTTTCCCTGGTGGAGTTTAAGCCCAAGCTTGAGGGTGACCTGTTGCTAAATTTTTCTGAGAAATAGAGTATATGGCTGGAAGGAACGTATGAGCTTTTCACATAGTTGGTGACTCTTTATAAAATATAAGTTTCATTTATGTGCTTGTTTGAATTACAGTGTGCTTAATTATCTATGTCTAATGTGGGTTTATTTCATGTATGACGTTGCATATAATTAATTGATGTTATTCTATATAATGTTGTTTCTACATGTAAGTGTGATTTTGTTATTCAGTATTTGTTGTTGGACATATAGAGTATGACAATTATTAAGTATTCATGTTAGTTAACATGGTAATAATGGTCATGCTTTTCCAAGGCAAGGCTAGAAATATCGTGTGCATAGGGAAATAATTTGTGCGTGCAAGAGGCTGTAATCATTGTGTGCATGGGGAAGCAGTCCATGCACAAAGAGAAAAAAAAATTGTGCAACGCCAAAATGGTTGCATGCGTAGTAGTAAACATGTGTTAAGAGTGGTTACACACACAATAATACTTGTGTGCTCTGAATGATTGCATGCACAGTTTTATTATTAGTTAATTCCCCTATTATAACTAGTGTATGAAGAGGAAAATTTGTGTAACGCGATTTAGCTTGGGATTTTGCACATTACCTCACATTTTTCTGTGCAGATTAACATTATAGTGTAGAATCTACGCACTAGATTTTTGGAGTGACATTGCTCAACAATAATCTGGGGATGTTACAAAGTGGTATCAAAAAATATTGTTAAGTGTTGGTAATGGGGAGCATTGCATTCAAAGATTGTATGTGTTTGTATTCCAAAGAAAAAGAGATAATACTTTTATCTGATAGGTTGAAAATTACATATTACATTCATCATGGAAGTGAAGCCTATGTATCATCTTAAGAATACAATCATAGGGAAAACATTATCACAGGACTCGTCCCCTCATCTAGAAAAGATAAAAATCACTAACTATCTGACTTATCATGACCTTTCCAAAACCATACTAATAGTCCCGAGCTAATAATTACCAAAAAGAAAACATAACTATATTTCTACAAAATCAAAGAAAAAAAATGAGAAATCTTAAGGGTATTCAATAACCACCCCTACAATAATCTCATACAAGAACAATATTCCCAACTCTAATGTGACACCTATCCTACACTATTATTCCATTGAGACACTTAAATCCTTAAAGACATGCTTAAATGATATGCTGGAAATTCTATATTTCTATCCTCTTACCAAGTCCATTAAATCTGCTAGACTTAGGTTTAGGAAGACAATATTTGTATACATTCAATCTAAAATGAGCTAAGAGTCACCAAACACTTAAAGTGAATCTATACCCATCTCTACTACAATCCTCATTGAAGATACTAGGGAATACAACTTTTCCCGGTTGTTCAAGCCAATACCTACTCCTACATGGAAACAAAAAAAATGAGACTTATAGATATTACACTTCCCCAGAACTATACATACTAGAATTCCCTTGAGATTCCATGTCAAAGAAACCCCATGCCATCCCTTCATTAATTTCCTTAGACTCGACCCATTTAAGGTATTTCCTTCTCTCCTGACTGCTAGTTCCCTTGAAGAAATATTTAATTCTATGAAACACTTGCAAAACGTTATAATATTTATCCTAAAACAAAGATTTATTTCTTGTTATCCATAAAGGCCATATTTAATCAAAGGAAACTCTCTCATTTCATTGACCCATGGGTCCATCAACCATGATTTAAAAGCTTCATATAAAGTTTGACTACCCCAAACCCCTTTTCATGTAATCAAATCAGTTGCAACAGAACATAATTCAATAGAAAAACAATAAGAAACAAGAAGGAAATAAATACATTTGCTTTGTTCTCTACACAAAAAAACGTATACTAGAGAACTTTTTTTTGGAGCACTTCCTAGGTTGAGACCTTTTTTTCTAGAGTCGTATAGAAGAACAACTTTTTTTTTTAGGGAAAATTTATTTTCCACATGCACTTTCACCACCACTTTGGTTTAGATTAAATATCATGCATAGAAACATAAGCATACCCAAGTTCACCATATAGTTTCAATTGATCACTTTCTTGGACCAAACTAGTTGGTTTTTTCCTAGCCTGAATTTTATACTACTCAATTCTAGCTCCTGTGTATAAGCTCTCTATTTAAATTCAAATCCAATTTCCAACCCTATATTCTTATCTTCCCTTTAGTCCTCCATCCATAGCGATCTCTACTAATGGGATTATTCCTTTCTTAGAAAGTGTAGATATAGGTTATTAATATATTCGTTTAGCCTTTTAGACGGATTATACTTACCTTTTTAGCCTAGCCATGGATTAATCCCAAGTCTAAGTCTAGATCCATCCACCACTTGCATGTTTTACATGAGCCAATAAAGGGGAAGAAATTCATAAGATCCTTCCAACTATTTGAGAAATTTTTGAAAATCTTCATATGCCTCATCCAATCTTCAACTATCGTTGCCTTCATATATTTTTTCCTTATCACATGTTGCTAAAGACCATTTGTAGTAAACACTCTCCATATTTTTTTTTATTGTAAGAGCTTGTTTAAACAATTTGATGTTCTTATTCCTCCAACCCCCAAAGTCTTTAAGTTTTATAATGCAATTCCATTTTATGTTGTCTATGGAGCCCGATTATCTTCTTGATTTAGAGGTTTTGTCTCAGCCACATTTAGATCCCAAACCCTAGTGGGGTTTTTTGTTATACTATTTGCATGATAAACCCAATACATTTTTATGCTGTGTCCGGTGCAGCGGGGGGATCACAAGTAGGGTAGATCCCCTGTGCAATTTTTTTTTGCCCCTGAGCAAAATTTTTGGGGCATTTGTTTTGCATCCATTTTGGGTAGTTTTGGCACATGGTTTTCTGGACCATGGTTTTCTAATTTTGTTTAAGTAATTAACTTTGTAACCTATTCCAGTTCAATGGATTATGGATTTTGGATGTGTGTGATCCTATGTATTACATTGTAATTTTGTAGTCAATCTGGACCATTCATTATTATGTCACAAATTTGATGGTAGAGGTTATGTTGGTACCTTTTTCCCTAGAAGGCAACCCCTTTTAAAATAGGGCATTGTAATGCATCCGTGTATGGTGAGATATTGTAGTGTGTTTAAGAGAGGATACTGTGAGAGAGTGAAGAGGAGGTTGCAACAGATGTGTTTCAGGTGTTATCCCTTCATTTTGTTAGACAAAATGAATAAAGGATTGTGTGTTTCTCCATGGATGTAGCCCATATCAGGTGAGCCACATATATTGGTGTCTCTCTTGTATTATTTTCTTCTATTTTTTATTTCTACATTCATTTTCATTTGTTTTATTATTATTGCTTCATGATCCTATTCCTAACATTTTACCCATGGAAAATATTTTCTATGATCTTTTCATTATAGAGAAACTTTAAATCATTAATTTTTAATCTTTTCTTGAATTCCAATGGGGATGTAGGCTATACCATGCTAGTAAACCAAAATTTATGATAAGATAGATTTTATTAAAGTAAGTCTTCCATCAGTGAAAGCCACCTATTGCACCACACATCAATCATTTTTTTAATATTAGTATACAACCACAATCAATATTGGTGCCCATAATTATTTGATTTTAAATTAAAAAACAAGTATTTCAATCCCTTATTCAAAGAAATATCTAAGAAAGGAAGAATTCTCATTATTTGTAACTCTTCATCCCACTAGAGAGCTTTGAAAGAGATGGGGAATTTTGGGAATTCACTACCATGATAATGGATTTCATGCATAGATACATAACTTCCTTGTATCTTAAAGCATCACTAAAAGAAACAACTCCAAATATAAGAACATCATACATGAAAATTAAGGCGGTTAGTGAAATATTCCAATCAATTTTGATAATTCTTATCCTTCTTTCTTGTCTATAATAAATTACTATCCTACTAAGACCTTTAACTATTAGTAGAAATAGAATTTGGGGTGAAAGGCATCCATTCCCAATCCCTCTAAAGGCATAAAATAAAGTTGATGCCAATACATTTAATACCATGGACAAATAAGCATAATTTAAACAACCTTCAATCCATTTTATCACTAGGAGACTAACACTAGCATGAGTTAGAATGAGTATGAGGAAAACCAATTTTATCTTTTGAGAATTCAAGATTCATAATGAAAGCATAAAGTTTATTTAACTTTATAGTGTGGATTCCCTCCTATGCTACTCCCACTACATCATATCCCACTTAAGAACATGAATTTCTCATTAGAGATAACCCTAAAGAGAATTGGCTTCAACCTTTTTTCAATAACTTTTCCTATGGTTTTTTAAATAGTATTACACAAAGAAATGGGGTTGTAGTCCTTAAAGGCTTGTGGAGCATCCTTTTCTGGAATATTATAAGAATTGGGTGTTCATTCTCCCCTAAGATCTTCCCTAACATTATGGACTCCAAAATAACACCCAACAGATCATCCTTAATCAGTTCATAGAAACCTAGATAGAATTCTATTGGCCTTCTAGGAGGTCTAGGAATTTTTTCCTTATAAAATGAATATAACCCCTCCTTTAGATCCTCCTTTAATACAAACTCCATTAGGAGACCATTTTTTCATCGTCAATACATATTTGATATTTGGAGGCTACATTAACAATCTTAGATATATTTATTATGCTTGTGTCTTTAAACAATTTTTTAAAATGACTTACCCATTCTTCAACAATATCTTAGAATTGGGTCACCTTTGAACCATCCTCTTTGCTAATGTACTAGATAGTGTTATTAGCCTTCCTCATATTTTTAAAATGGTGAAATTTTATTGTATTTTTGTCACCATGGTTTAACCAAACAACTCTATTTTTCTGTCACCATTTTGCCTCCTCCCAAGCTAGAAGACCATTCCTAGCATATTCCAACCTATTCAAGTTTAGAAAGTCATCTTCAAAGAATATACCAGTAAAATTATTATCATAAAAATTGGAAATATGAGTTTCCATTTCCATTATATTAACTTGTGATTTAAAAAAAAATGTTTTACCCACAAAATGGTTGTGTCCCACTTGCCAAATGAGCTTAGGGAGGGAACACGTGGGAACACCTGGTCATCGAGTGCCCTTAAATCTGGGTCATTGTGTGGGATACACTCTGGGTACTCCTCCTGACTGATTCTGTTGAAAATGTCCCCCCATTGTGTGAGCATTACTTTGGATCTGATGCTTTCTTTTGTATCACCGAAGATTGCAGGTTGGACAAAGGCTTTCCTTGTTGAGTTTTTTATGACCAGTTCTACCTTGGGAGTGTACTCCAACTTCCTTACAATACCAAGAGAAGAAATTTCACCTGTTTCATCTTCCTTTAGCTTGGATTCTCTCGGCGAGCATATGGTGGTTGGATTTCTCGACGACAATTTACCTGCAGCTATAACATAGTTAGAGACCGTGTAAAATATTAGATGCATATATATAAACCACAACCATTGAACAGACAAACTTGAACACATACCTCTGCAACTTGTTTAACTTGGTTTTGATAATATGAGGATCAACAAAAACTCGAGATGCTTTCTTTGCTTCTTCGAATGATTTGGAATTTGAACTTGTGCACATAATGAAATTACTCAAATCCTTTTTATAGATTTAAACAAGGATGAAATTACCTTGTCACATCAGCCATTCAATTCGGGTTATGAGTGTATTTCTATTACATTTGCCATTAGATCTTCGAAGACCTTTAAAAATAAATTCGATCATAGGTTGATGATGCGGGCACAGGTTGTAACGTGGCCTATCAGTGATTTCGAATCATTGTTGTTCAATCGATGCACGGGGTAGAAACATATGCATGATGAACCATTAAATAGTTTATTGAATGCCAGAATCTGATCATATCTTGTCTCGAAAACATCCCATCGTTTCTATAGTCCAGCTGGTGAGTCGAGGGTCAAGGTTCTGCTTTAAACAATTTTCATTGATATCCTCTTGCAAAATCATCGATGCCAAATGATATTTTTGTATAGAGCTAACATGGCAAGGTTGACCTGGAGGTGTGACTAGGACATAAGAAACCTTAATATGGATCGAGATGAAACTAGGCTGTACAACACCCTTACATGATAAAGACACGTGGCACTCGAGACTGGAATCTTCATTTACTCGTGTTAATCGGAATTGTGACTTTCTTTAAGATACACGTTCTAAAACCCAATCCTATCTTTCCGACACCGAAAATTATCAAGGATTGGTGATCAACAATAAACCTACCCAAATGCTCCCGGATCGACTCTCTCAAAAAAGTCCTAATGCCGAAAGTGTATCGAGGATTGACAATCGGCGATATGTTTGTCGCAGAAAAAATCAATTATTTTAACCCTTCTAAATTTCCCTAACCCCGAGAAAGTGCATCGATCATCGACTATCAATGATTTCTTTATGGATTTTGTTAGTGTATATTCTTCCCATACTTTGTCGATGCCGATGGGGATCGACTATCTCCTGGATTTTTGTGGTGAATAACTTACAAAAACCAACTCTGCCTTCTATCGAATCCGATGATGCATCGACGATCGACGATTAGTGTAACTTTGTGGCCACTTTACCTGCTTGAATTTCACCGACGTCGAACATAATCATGTTAGTTGCAATGTTAGTTGTATATTCTTAGTTCATATGTCAAGTTATTTTAGACACGAGGTTTCATAAGTTAAAAAAAACCTAACTTGATTGATAAGAGTCATGAAAACAAAAAACAAAATAAACCACCCCCCAAAGTGAAATCAATTTAGAAAGTTAAAGAAAACAAGTGGTACCCAAAAAGTGATAAAATTGCATAAGGATTTTAGGGTGTGTTGAGCACTCAATAAATGGTGATTTACTGGGCAAAAGAAGAATTGTTATTCCTTCCCTGGGATTAGCTGATGCAAAAGCTAGTTAAGAACCTTACTGGTTTTGTTTTTATCAGAGTCCCTTCTATATTTGCATTTTAAATTCCCCCCTGGTTCATGAATCCGGGCCTACCTATGGAGTTTCATCCTCTATTCCACCTTCGTTCCTCTTGACCATGATCCATGCCCCCTTTTAACAATATTCAAATAAAGCATTCAATGGCACCAGGCCTTTTAGTTATCATCATTCACTTGTTGCGGTGTTGCGCCACTACCAGCGAGCATCCATAGCCCTGGCAGAGTCACCCCAATGTCACAGACCTTGCTTCATTACCAGCGAGCATCCATATCCCTGATAGATTTTTCATACCCTCTCCTACTCCATGCTCATTTGATATTATTGATTCATTTTTGGCAGAGATTCCTTGAGAGAGTGGGAGAGGAGGACGTCTGTTATCTGCAAGATGAGATGGTTAAGGTGAAATTTTTCCTAGCTCTGTCTTGAGGTACATGTGGTCCTTTCCAACTTACCATATTTCCCTTTAGGTTTTACCAAACCACCAGGCGTACACTTCATCATTTTCCAAGGTTGTTTATTTGCAAAGGTTAGATACAAAATTCTTTTCAGAAAAACGTAGTTTTCCTAGTGTTCCTTGTGTTTCATGTAAGCATTAGTCAGGAACAAAGTTTTCTACACTGTATTGATTAAGGTCAACCAATGCCTTGTGGAACACAACTTTATTTCACAAAAAATACCACACAAAATAAAAACAGAAATAAAGGACTCTGTAATCAGCCTACCTAACACCTACAAAATAGAATAACATAAAAAAACACATACATTTTTTTTTTAGCATAAATATTGTTTTAGGGCTTGGCCATTCACTGGGAGGGATTCAATTCCCCCCCTCAGATTTTGAAACCGATACTTGCCTTGCCCAAGTTTATTGGCTACCTAGAAAGGTCTAAGCCATAGATTATGAAACTTTGAATGCATTCCCTTCGGTTCATTCACTCTATTCCATTTCAAGACTAAGTCTCCTACTTCAAAATTCTTCCCTTTGGCCTTATGCTTGTCAAACCATATTTTAACTATATACTGATGAGCGACGAACTTTTATTTTTCCTTTTCCCTTTCCTCTTCCAACATGAGGAGGGTATCAATTCTCTGTTGAATAACGGATGAGGGTTTTCCTCTAGATCCGTGAGAGAGTTGAAGAGATGGAAGATATAGCCCATTTGAGAGAATGGATTCTTGTCCATATACCAGAAAGTATGGGGATTTCCATATAGCTTCCTTGGGTGTTACTCTATCGGCCCATAAGGCATTATGAAGTGAACTATGTCAATTCCTCTGATTGTCTGCAATTGTTTTCTTCAATATCCTCACTAGGTTCTTATTGGTTAATTTTTCCACTCCATTCCCCAGTGGATAATAGTTTGAAAAGTATCTGATTATGATTCCTTTATCTAGAGAAAACTTTGTTAGCAGGGTGGAAGAAAAGTAAGCGACATTATAAAAAACAAGAACGGAAGGCATACCGAACCTTGTGATCAGTTGTTGTTCTATGAATTGGATTACCACCTTTTCATTTACATGAGTCAGAGGGATGGCCTCTGCTCATTTTGTAAAATAGTCAGTAGCATTCAGTATGTATCTATGTTTTTTTGAAGAACTTGGGGTAATTTTTCCTATGACATCTAACCCCCCTTGCTCGAATGGTCTGGATATGGCCACTGGTTGGAGTGGGACAAATTCTCTCTTTTCACTCCCTACGCTCATCTAAAAAAAAATTTTTTACCCACAAAATGATTGAAATTATTCCTAATAAGGCCAATGTGGATTAAATGTGAATGGGCTAGGTGGCTTTCATAATTTCCTTCTAGTTGAAGAAAAATAGAAAGATTATTAGAAGCACACATATGCTTATCTAGGATATGTACGTAGCTAAAGAAGTCATCAACCCTCATTAATCAAGAGTCTATACAGTCTCTTCACAATACCCTCGTCATCTAGATTTGTTATTTCTCCATGAAGGATTGAGTTTAATAGATTTCAAATTGACAAGGTTTTCCTCTTTTAAATTTTGAAAAAAAATGGGACAAGTGGAGATCCATTCTACTATTACCCCCTCAAACTTACCTTTGACTTGGAAAAAAATTCATATCCCCTCCTAGAATTATAATTTAATTTTTGAACTCCTCAAACATAAAGAGTTCTACATCCCAATTTATTTCTATTATGGTAAGGACCCTAAGAATTTACAACAAAAAAAAAATATTCCCAAATCTAGAGAGAAAATTTATGTCCAAATGGCATCAGACAACATACTACAATTTTTCATCAAAATGTTTTTATTCAAGGATGAAATGAGGCCTCCTGACCTTCCATTTGAATCTTGAGGTAGGAGACTCTAATTATTAAAAATCCTTCTAAATATTTCAACTACATTAGATCTATTAAAAATTGTTTCTTATATTAATTGTTACAAACCTGTGTATTGCACTTTTGTTAGGGAAGTAGATAAACCCCTTGTGTTTAGAGACTTAGTAATTATTTTGACACACACCTTTATCTAAGGGTCATGTGAATTATATTTTTCTTCTTAGAATGACTTTCCAATTCTACTTTCTATTTTTCATGATGCATATAAGCTTTCTTTTCCACACCCCCATTACCCCCTATCTAGTTGACTTGACCTATTCCTCTTTCTATTCCATAATTTCCTTCCTTAACACTTTTCTTCCTACTAGATATTAGAGAATACCTATGGTTTTGAGAGGTACTAATACCTCCTCTTCCTCCCCCCCCTTCTCTACCAGTCCATGAACCACTAATACCTTAAAAAAATTATCTATCATAACTAGATGGATTTTCTCTACTAGCACCCGAGCTTATGAATTGATGTAAGTTATCAACCCTATCTTCTACACCAACCTCACCAACCTTAATACTATCCCCTAAGTTGATAAAATTCACCTTCTCAATAGAAGAAACTAAAAGAAAAAAGGTAATGTCCAATGTGTTTTCCTTACCTTGAAGAGACTCCTACACGTTCAAATTCTAGACAATAGAATTATCTTTCAAAGAATCGACAGTGAATTGCTTGTAGTTGAACATCATATGTTCTTCCCATTCCATGTAATGTATTGTGTTCCTTCCTCCATTTTGACATTAGCTCACAATGATGTTGGTCGTCCATTATCATTCTTTAGTTATTCCTGAAAACCATAATTGAACTTTTCAACTTCCACTTGCCAAGAGTAATCTTGTGATATGTCTTTTTTGAAATCCTCACTCCCCCTTGAATGTGAAGTGTGAAAATTCCCTTTTAATGTACCCCACTCTTCAATATAAATAAGAATTGAAAGGAATGTTATGATAATCAATAATTTGAGTAAAAATACAATTTCCTTATGTTATTTCCAAAAAATATGGAATCCCTTCTCGTAGATATAACTCCACATAGATATGATTTATTCGCTTATTGATCATGTACTTTGATTCGTGATCCAAAAAAATAAACCTCCTGTTGGTCACTATAATTGCTTAATTGATTCAAACAATCAAGTGATACATAAATTGTCAACCCAAGGAAGTCTGTTTATTTCAAAGATAGCCACGCACTATATATGCTCAATTCCAAAAGCAACTTAGAGTTGTAGTAAAGAAACTATACTAATCAAACTTACCTTGAATGAACTGAAGTTCTGATTTAAATCACAGGAAAGAAACCTACCTATTGCAGATCTTAAAGATTAATCTAAGAATCCTGGATTACATTAAAATAACACTTGCAACAGGAAAGAACAACTATTCTGCAACCAGAGAACAGGACCCTTACTCTCAAACAGAGACTTCAGTACTTTATTTCTGATTAACACTCTTTCATGAAAACAGTAATGCAGAGAAAGCTAAATCTATCTAGCAGAGAACAAGGCCATCTAATTCCTTCCTTTCTAAGCAAGAACCTTAAGCCCTATCCCTGATTAGCACACTTGTGAAAAATAACTGAGATCTACAGAGAACAGGATCTCCTGATTCCTTCCTTTCTGAGCAGAAACCCTTAACCCAGTTTCTGGCTAGAGCACTTGCAGAAGTAATTGAAATCTATAGAGAATAGGATATTCTGATCCCTTCCTCTCTGAGCAGGAACCCTTAACCCAGTCTCTGGCTAGCACACTTGCAGAGTAATTGAAATCTACAGAGAACGGGATATTCTGATCCCTTCCTCTCTAAGCAGGAACCCTTAACCGAGTCTCTGGCTAGCACACTTGCAGAAGTAATTGAAATCTACAGAGAACATGATATTCTGATCCCTTCCTTTCTGATCAGGAACCCTTAACCCAATCTATGGCTAGCCTCATAAAATCATCACACAAGATTGCCAATAGAAAGAATTACGAATTTCATTCACTAAACTAAGACAGAGTTCAGTAGTGTTTCAGCAAAGCGAAATTCATTAAAAGTAGTGTTTCAGCAAACAAAAGTTAATCAAAGCATAAACATATATTTTACTAACACACTTCTAAAACTAACGGGTGAATCTTGTGAAGAAGGTGGGCCCTCCCTTCTCACAAGATTCCCCTGAAACGAGAAAGCTAGAGAAGGATACTCAAAGTAGTCTTTTATTCATCTGTCAAAATATCATATTACAATCTGGAAATGAAATACGTCCCTCTCTCTAAAGCTTTCTTAATACATAAAACTTGGCTCCTTCAAATGATGATTTCCTCTTATTTAAAGAGGGAACCCCTTCGATACAATTGATCAAAAATTACAATGTGTATCTGAGTCCTATCTTTAGTCGGATCTACTTTCTAAACCAGAATAGGATGTCCTAGTCCCACGCAACAGAGTACTATTACAGGTGCTGAATGAGGTATTTTTGTTACGGCTGGAGTAACAGCTTCTTCTCGTTGCTACTGATTGTTGTTTCAGCATCGCAATTCGCGGGCTATTTCAGCCACGTGAATTGTGCTCTTGATGTGTCAGCATTATTATGTAGGAGAGACGGTTGGTGCTTGACCACTGACTGTAACAGATTCCTTTGTGTTTCAACATCGTCGGTCCTAGCGGTTTCTTCTGTGTTTTAGCATCGTCGGTCCTGGCGGTTTCCTCTGTGTTTCAACATCTGCAGCTCTAGACTATGTAACAGCTTTGTGTTTCAGCATCTGCGACTCTGGACTGTGTAACAGCTCTGTGTTTCAGCATCTGCGACCTTGGACTGTGTAACAACTCTGTGTTTCAGCATCTGCGACCTTGGACTGTGTAACAACTCTGTGTTTCAGCATCTGCGACCTTGGACTGTGTAACAGCTCTGTGTTTCAGCAACAGGCTTCAAATGCTAATCTATAGTTTGAACACTTATACATTTCTAATCAATGGTTAAGTACGAGAGTGATGTAAAATATTATGCAAAATAGATTAAACGTATAGTAATGAGAAGGGACGTTGTATACCTTTGGAATGATCAGATAAAGTGATAGTATGAGTCTAAATATGGGTGATCAAGAGTATAAAATTGGCAAAAAGTATAGGCAAAAAGGTACATTGTGTGGTCCTAACACCTCCCAATCTTATTTACTATCAATTTCAAAGAAAACTTGTGTCATAATTCCACTAGAATCCCCAACAATTTAACCCACAGTAGTTTAATGGAAACCCTTTTAGTCATGGGGTCAAAACCTAGACTCCAAGGCCTTAACAAGAGAAACGAGTTTCTGTTGCACATGGAATCATTAAGAGTTTTTTCACAATCTCGTGCAAATTTAAAAGGGAAATTTAGATATCGTTTTTCCAAGATATGGAGGGATGGGAAACATCCTAGGAGAGGTATTCAAACTCTCTTAGGTCAATGTTCCATGGAAACTTTGAAAATAACCCATAAAATTTCCCAACTAGGAAAAAAACTGTGTGTATTGAATAGATATGTCTAGTAAACATCACCCCCAACACCAATCAAAACTTTTGTTTTATGGATTTGATAAAACATGCTCTCCTCCTACTTGTCTTTCCTTTTCAAATTCCCTAGATGAAAACCACTTCACTCCCTCTAATGTTATCCATATTTTGAATTCCCCTTAACCAAGCTCTCTACTATATAGTTTGGTGGGCTAGCTTGAGTTGTTGAATGGTTTGGGTTTCATGTAGGAGGTATCAAGGCTAATTTCCTGTGATGAACACCTTTGTTGTCTGCCTCATTTGATATCCCTACCTAGTTAGGTGTCTTAATGTTAATTTTTTTACATTGGGTACCACCCATGAAATGTAGCGAAGTTCCTTGAGGTATGACTTGCCACAATGAAGTTGTTGACTCGCAAACTCACCAAATAACCACTAGCCTCCATATAGTTGCAAGACATGATTTAAAATAAATAAATATTTAACTATAGGTGGGACCCCCTAGGGAGAAAGAAAGGATGTTTATTTTCAAATATTCCTGGGATAGTGACATTGTTAATTTATTGAAAGTGCATAATGGTTTCACATTCTTCCTTTCAGTTTTATTATTAGCTCCATTTCTGGTTTGACTGAGAAAGAAAGAAAAAGTATTGTGCTAGAACTTCAAAATTCCATATGTTGCATATGCTTTAATCATCAGATGATTTTACAGTTATGATGTTGAAACTCAAAAAAGGATTCATTGTGGGATCACAAGTCATAAAAATGTTCATTTATTCTTGATGCATACAATACCTCACAAATAAATAAGCACAAATGGTTAAAGTTATATTGCATGGTATATTTAAAAGGGTGGTCAATTTCATTTTTACATGTATAGTATGGTAATATGGTTTACTATGTTGAAAACCTTGCATATATTTCCAAATTCCATCATATACAACAATTAATGGTTCTATGTAAACAAAGGTAGTGCATTATAGTTAAAGGGTTGGAGGTTTTATTGAAATTTACATTTGGTATATTATATGAACTCAACCTTCACACTTATATCCACCATAAGCTATACTTTGATGTTATGGATCAAACATGCATATGATTATGATCACTCATTTGAATTGAATGTGGTATTTAATAAAAGGTTGCAACATTAAATTTACATGTGAAATATGGGTCATCGTTTGAGCTGGAAGCATACACGGTGGTTGATGTGGTTGAGTTCCATATATTACAGTTGAATCCTCCTGTGGACAAGAAGATTCCCTCTTGGTCTCTAGACTCCTAAGACCAAGACAGAAAAGTTCTTAACATGGACACTGGCATCCTTTTAGATCTAATCAAGCTAATATACGAAGGAGAAGAAGAAATATATGTAACTTATTAACGACGTTTGTTCTTGCAAAGTCGAGGCTGAGCTTTGATCCTGAGCTCCCTGATAGGTCTTGTAGAACAAAAAAAGATACAATGGACTTCCTACTCTACTAATATTAGCTCAAATATATATCCATATACTGTAGACAAACTCATGTGGAACAAACATCAGTTTGAAAGAAACAGGCCAAGCATTGGTATATTGATGAGAACAAGTATTAGTACTTGCAATCCTTTGATGAGGGTGCAACAACTTCTTCCAGTTCTCCTTCTCCAACCCCTTTTCTCAAGTAATCTACACTGATTGGTTTGATGAAATCTCAATTATGAGATCATAAGTGTCACATATCCAATCTCTTCTATTCATACCACTTATAGGATCATAAGTTTGGTATCAATCTCTAGTCTCTACTGTCCTGTATGTTGCCTATGAGATCATAGGTTTTGTACCTCCAATATTTTTCATGTACCTTTCACCATGATAAGGCCTCCTTATATAACCTTGGAGAGGCCCAAACACTTGAGAGATATTTGGGATAAGTTGAGGATTCTTCTCCTTCATTTGAGGATCTTCCCTAAGATCATGCCTTGACCTTCTATTCGAATCCAACTACCTTCATATATTGAGGGGATTGTCCCCTGATTTTCTCCAACAAACCAAAAATTCACTCAGAAAGGGTAGCGTTCCCCCAAAATGGTGCATAGGGCACTCAAACACTCCCCCAAAGAGGCCCAGGGAGTGCTAGCACTCCCTGACAGTGGGTAGGGGAGCGGTCCTCTCCAAAATCCATATTTGAGTGGTTTTTCCAGTGACAAAAATCTTGTACTCCCTGTCAACTAATTTCTCTTCTTCAAAAATAGTCTTTGAGGTGTCTTAAGTGTCTTTATGGTGTCTTTAGAGGAACGACATAGGAAAGATGGCAGTACGATGTTTGTGACACTTTCAACACTTGTGGTTAATATGAGACACTTGTGGACAAGATGCGACACTTACAACACTTCTAATGACGACACTTGCGACACTATTGAAGTGAGTAATTTTGATGTGTAAAAGATTTCCCCCAAAAGTACGAAGTTATAAGACAGGATGACTGAAGTACTTTGTAGACTTTTTCGAGCAAGGGTATGGATGCAGAGAGGCCAGAAAAAGCTGCACAAAACCATCAAACAAATATTATGACATGTTTCAAACCCAAGGCAGTCATACCTATGCTTGAGTGATAAAGACTTTTTAGCTATGAACGCCATAAAATACACTGCGGATCCATAATTATATTGTCAAAATGGTATAGCCACTAAAGATACAATCTGTATCTATACTCCTATAGCCTGAACTGATCGTAGCCATAAAGGATACACAATGTATATACGAGATGACAAGACATAGCCACAACTAATACAAAGTGGATCTATGTAACAGTATATGTGTCATAGTTAAAAAAAACTCCTTCGCAACTTGGGAAAAGTACATATAAGAGTGATGACTCAACCCAGGGTCTTCTTATCGATCCTGATGTAGTATGAATCTAACCATGTGAATAGATGTCTTGATGTCAAACATGGTAGAAACCACTTGATTACTGGTCAATGAGGTAAATCATTAACAAGCGTGAGGGAGATCACCATTGATGTCAATGATTCCCAAGGTAATCTAGTACATTCCAACGAATGTGAATGGATGAGATGAAGTCGAACATCTGTGGAATCACCTGATCAGGGGTCAATGATGTAAACCCACTGTCGAAGACAAGGAGGCTTGCCATTGAGGCATGCAGGTCCCAAGGTACTAGTTGGTTTCTAGTCTAACTCCTAGATAATGTGCTGAAGTCGACAAGAATAGACTCGTTGAAGGAGGGCCTTGATGTATCCCCATTCAACGACACAAAACTGACACAAATATGTAATTGGTAGATCAAATGAACATAAAATGACACAGGTATTGAAACAAGACATTTGTGATGGCTGACTCTCGAGATAGATACTTCCCTTGAACACTGAGGCACAACAACAGAAACTTGACATGGACCAAAACTTGATGATGCAGTGGATGTTGTGACTTTTGTCAGGTGACCCAAAGGAGTAAAAGAAACTCAGAGGATTGGATCAGTGTAGAGGTTCAGCAGATTAAAATGCATGCAAAGACAAAGTTTCGTGTTCAAGGGTGACCGTAAGAGTTACTGGTAGTGTTTTCAAAACTTGCTTGGCTTGCTTCCTTCAATATTTACCCCATCCATATAGAGGAGTATCTCTTTTTAATTTAACGAGCTCGAGGAGGGTAACACACGCTCGATATGAATCACCTTCCTCTTCCTTTGTTTAGCGAACTGGAAGAAGTAAGGGTTCGGTCTCATATGATCCCTTCCATGTATGATTGTTTAACGAGTCCAGAGAAGGTAAACTCGATGGTTTTTCATATTTAGAGAGTCTGAAAACAACTTAAAGATGACTCCAATGTTGTCCTTTTTCATAATGTTAGTCTTGTGAGGCTGAAAAAGAGATAAATTATCACTCGAAAGATGCCCTTTCAAACCTTTTAACGAGTGGGAAAGGAAGCAAGATCACTCGGAAATATTTTCATGTTTAGAGAGTTTGAAAAGAGCTCAAAGACGACTCCAAGGGGTTCCTTTTTCATATATCCATGTGAGTCCAAAAAAGTGATAAAAGTCTACTCGGTTACATTCTCATGTTTTTTCAAGCACGAGAAAGAACAAAGACTAAGCTCAGTATGCCCTCATCTTGAAAGCTAGTGTGTTAACTCCAAAATGATCATCAAAGGCTGGAGACATTCCCTCCAAGCTTCAATTCATTCACCGACTTCGAGGTTGTCACCAATTTCTCTACTAGATGGAGAAAAAGGATAAGAGTGGATGAAAAGAAGGTTCAAGAGAGGTGACTGTTTCATTTTTTAACGAGCTTGACACAAAAAAATAACTATGCTCAGGGCTCTGGGTTCAATCCATAGATTTATGTTTCAGTTTTTAACGAGCTTGATACAGAGAGGAAAACTATGCTCATAGATTTTGTTTCATTTTTTAACAATATTTCTACGGAGAAGAGAAACTATGCTCGTGACCTCTATTTCATTTTTCAACGATCTTGCTATAGAGAAGAAAAGCTATGCTCGTGGATTCTCCTTGATCATGGCTTCCAAGAGAATAACGTGTTGGAAGGACACCATGTCAAGGGACAAAACTTGGTCATGGCTTCCAAGAGATATTCACTGGATGGAAGAAAATCACTCTGGAAGGAATACATGTCGAGGGTCTCATCAGAGGTAAGGAGATCAGGCTCCAATAACCCTACCGAAGAGATCACCATGTCAACTACCAGATCCAAATCATCGGAAGTTGAAGGCATGGGAGATGATGGAAAATCAACATCAGGAGTGAAGATAGAGTGTATATCTCCCCAAATTTATTCACGAGGGGGAAGAAAAGAGTATCGATGATGGTTATCATCCTAAGGTAGCTCGTCAATTCTCAACGTTTCCACAATAGATTCATCAGAGGGAAAATTGGGGAAATGTAGTCGATCGCAGATGACAAGGAATTTAACCGTGATGGCATCGGGTAAATTTTGGGTGCCAATAGATGTTGGTCATCCGAAGAGGGAGAAATGGATGGGACAATAGCGTATGATGTTTCGGCTGGAATACGTGGCATGGTGTCACCTAGTGCATCGAATTCCAAGGGACTAGGTACAATCTAATGGTCAGATGATTCCAAAGATTGATAAGTCGTGGTCGAAATCATATCGATAGTGGAAATATGATGTGTAGTCGGTGGAAGTGGTGTAAGGAAGGTACCCATAAGGCTAGAATATTTTAGCAAGCCAACACCAACGCTTTCATATAGGATCTTGTGATCTCCCAAGAATGTAATATTGTTGGTAGCAGGAGCACGAGTATCGGTTGTGCAGAAATCTAACTGATCAACAGTGACAATTTTGCCTTGATGAGGAAATTGTACACATCAAAATACCAATGAAGAAACAACAATCATAGCATAAAACCAACTTCTTAAAAGTAATTAGTTGTAATCGAGGGGATCATTGACCACCTCGACATCAATAGTGACGATTTTTCCACCCAACTAGATGGGAAGGGACTATAAAATCCCATGGGGATGAAAACCTCACCCATCAAATGCGCGTAACATCGTTGGGGGTTTTTTAAGTGTGGTTGATTTCAAAATTTTCCAGCATGCTAAAGACATTAAGCAAGTTGAGGCTCCCTCATCCAAGATGGTTCGATGAATTTGTCGATTGTGAAAAACAACAGCAATTTGGAAAGAAAGTTGGTGGGAGATTCGAGATGTATAATTGTCCAGGTTAAACATGATATGATTGGACGACTTAGGATCAACAACGCCAATAGAAGCCAAGAGCGTTCTATGTTGACTGGGGCAGTACTATAGAAATTCTAATGGAGACATAGCACATTGTGCTTGAGCCAAATCTTCAACAATGTTGTAGTTCTAGGTGGCACGTGAACTAGGATTAAAGGTATATTTACGAATAGTTCTCTTAGGAGGGCGTAAGATAAAGTCGAACGTAGGTTTCTCAATCTGAAGTGGTCTAGATGGAGGATTAACTGATGGAGGACTAACGGAGGACGGTGATGGATCTGGTAACGTACCGATACCATTAGTGACTTTTACTTTGTCAGGGTTACCTGGTGTGTCGTATGTCTTAGAGCGAGTGGTAAAATTAATCCCATTAAACATATAAATATGTGCACTTGTTGAGGCCTCATCATGAGGATGGATAGAACTGCCCCCGGGAAAGGGGGTTTGAGAAACCATCGATTGTTGCTATGGAAAAGGATGAGTAAGCACAGTGGGTTGTGAATTTCCCTGGAAACATTTGGCCATGTCATCGCGATGTGTACAGTCTTGAGTGTAGTGATTTTCACCACAAATGATACACGGGAATTTCAGTTTCCATTGTGGTTTCTTTTTTATAGCAGGTGTTTGAGCTTGTTTTTTTGGTTGTTAATTGTTATTGGTATTTTTTAATTTATTTTTTTCCTACTTCTTACCTCTGGATTATTGTGAAGGGGAATATTGAACTGCACTCACCTCAAAGATTTGAGTTTGGGGGGAGGTAGAGGAAAGTGTGGTCGACTGGGAAGTAGATTGAGTTTTGACGGAACCAATAACACCGTCTACATGAGATGAGGAGGACAGATTGGATGGATCAGAATTAGCTTGAGAAGCATTCAAAATAAAATCATACAAAGTACCAGATTGTGAGTAAACCAAATCTAAGTACTGAGCCTAAGAAATGGTGTCTTCCTCAGTAACTTCACCACCCATAGCGACATCATGAGCAATCGGGGGTAAAAGTGATTTAGTAATCCACTCCGCCAATAATATGTCAGGAATGATTACTTTGATCATCCTTCATTGTTGTCTCCACTCATGAATATGGTCAGAGATATGCATGGAGTCAGTTTGACGAAGGGAGTTCAAGATTTTAGTACATGTCTCGTAGTGAATAGGTAGTTGAAAGTGCGTTACGAAATACATGGAAAGGGAGTTGAAATCATGAAAAGAAGCACGTGGTAGTTCAATATACCACTTTGATGCAGAGCCCATAAGTGTTCGCTGGAAAAGACGCAAATGTATAAAATCATCCATGAGGGAGTTTGATGAACACCACAAATGGAAAGTCATCACATGGTTACTTGGATCTTCTCCAGATTTTTCGTCAAATTTCAGAATATTAGAAGGAATTTTAACTGGAATAACTGGCCAAACCGGTGAATGAAAAATAGGATCATTGGTTAACCAAGACAAGTTTGGGAGATCCAGAGTCACAAGGAAAGGTAGTTGTCATTTAATTTGAGGATGATACTGGTGTGGCATAGGAACACCAGTAGGACCATAAATTGGGTTAGGTGGATAATTGTAACCGGTAGGTCCTTCTACATACAGTTGTTGTTGACCATGATAAATAGGATTTGATGATGGTTGAGAAACATTTGCATAACCTGGTGGGTTATAAGCATTATAAGCCGTGTGATTTGCCTACCCATAAGGAGGATAAATAGGTTTCCCTTAAGGAGGGTAAGAAGTAGATACCAGAGGCAGATGCACAATAGGGAGGGGATAAACATTAGACCCTTGGGCAGGATAAGGTTGTTGTCCTTGAGGACTCCAGGTGGTGTTTGGGATGCCCAGATAAGCTTGTCCATAATATGGTCAGGAAGGAACAGGATTTGATACTCTTCCTTCTGGTTTATGATATGAGTGGCCCCCAAAGTGAGGTTGGGTAAATGTGCCTCCTGAAGATACACCCCAAGATTGTAAAGGTTTTCCAGGAAACGAAGGTTGCCCACCTGCCAGCGGTGTATTAACGACCGGGGTATGACTGGCAAAGGAAGGTTTCCCTCCGGGAAGAACATGAAAAGGGGGTTGTCCCCCGGAAGGGGTAGACCCACCATAGGATGGTGGTCTTCTAGGAGGGATAGGTCTGCTAGATGGTGGTTTCCCTCCAGTTGTTTGTATTTGGTTGGCAAGGGTATGCATTCTCAGGTTAAAATATGTCCCAGCAGGATCATGCAAAACATGTGGGGCTGTAGAGTGAAAGTTTGTAAAAGTGGGGGTAGAGATCGAAGTGCCTTGGGAATGAGTGGAGGTGATGAGTCCAGCATTAGGATGGACTTGTGCTGACGTAACGGTAGGGTTAATGACCTGATCAATGTGGTGATTCATAGTTTTTCCGGATGGCCCTGCTTCAACAGGAGGGTCATGAGGATTAAAGGGTTGTCGAATGGATTCAAAATGCTCATAGAGATTGCATCCTGGTGAAGTCCTCCATACAGAATGAGAAGGTGTGGGATTTGTATCTACTGCAGTGGTAGGATGAATAGGAGTCCTATACTCATCACCAAAGATTGGTTCTATGGATCCCATATATGTTTCGGTAAAATCTCTCATCACCAAAGAAATGTGATTAACATGGACACTAACATCCTTTTAGATCTAATCAAGATAATATACGAAGGAGAAGAAGAAAGATATGTACCTTATTAATGACATTTGTCCTTGCAAAGTCTAGGATGAGCTTCGATCCTGAGCTCCCTAATAGGTCCTATAGAACAAGAAAAATTCAATGGACTTCCTACTCTACTAAGATTAGCTCAAATATAGATCCATCTACTGCAGACAAACTCATGTTGAACAAACATCAGTTTGAAAGAAACAGGCCAAGCATTGATATATTGATGAGAACAAGTAAAAGTACTTACAATCCTTTGATGAGGGTCCAATAGCTTCTTCCAGTTCTCTTTGTCCAACCCCTTTGCTCAAGTAATATACACTGATTTCTTTGATTACATATCACTTATGAGATCATAAGTGTCACATCTCCAATCTCTTCTGTTCATACCACTTACAGGATCATAAGTTTGGTATCAATAATCTTTTTCATGTACCTTTCACCATGAGAAGGCCTCCTTGTATAACCTTGGAGAGGCCCAAACACTTGAGAGATATTTGGTATAAGTTGAGGATTCCTCTTCTTCAATTGAGTATCTTCCCTAAGATCATGCCTTGACCTTATATTCGAATCCAACTACCTTCAAATATTGAGGGGATTGTCCCCTAGTTTCATGAACAAACCAAAAATTTGCTCAGAAAGAGTAGCATTCCCCCAAAAGAGTGCACAGGGCGCTCAAACACACCCCCAAAGAGGCCCAGGGATCGCTAGCGCTCCCTGACAATGGGTAGGGGAGAACTCCTCTCCAAAATACATATTTGAGTGGTTTTTCCAATGGCAAAAGGCTTGTACTCCTTGTCAACTAATTTCTCTTCTTCAAAACTAGTCTTTGAGGTGTCTTAAGTGTCTTTATGATGTCATTAGAGGCACAACATAGGAAAGATGGCAGTATGATGTTTGTGACACTTGCAACACTTGTGGTTAAGATGCGACACTTGCAGACAAGATGCAACACTTACAACACTTGTAATGATGACACTTGCAACATTATTGAAGTGAGTAATTTTGATGTGTAACACCATGTGATATCTCACCGACTCGATTGTGTTTCCAACCTTGTGGTTCGCTGATGGTAAGAGTGGTAATATGAAATGGATTGAGGAGTTAATGTGTATTATATTTTTGGATAATGTGATGCCCCATACATTGAATGCATGGGACACAGACAATCACTTGCATTTAGTTTACCACCCTGCACTTCTTTTGCATTTCATTTTGGCATTTTAGTTTTGTAGTTTTCGAGTAATAATGTGGTTTCCAAGATTGTTTGGTTGTTATTGGTAAATGTAGCTAAAAAAAAATTGGAAGTATTTGAAGTGCAAAGAGAAGGTATGTTGTTTATCTTGTACCCATCAAATGCTTCTTCTTTTTTTGCAATAATAGTTTTTGGAAAAGATCTATTGGTTTGTGAATGAGTGTGTTGTTTGTCCATCTTTTAATCTTGTCTTGTCATCTCCGAACAAAATAATTCCATGTTTGATTTTCGTGTCTTAAACCCTGGTCATGAAAATTGTTATTTCAATCTTGACTATGTAAATACAGTAAGGACTTGAATGTGTTTATGACCCTTTTTTGATCCTAAAAAAATAATGCAAGCTCTGGTTCTGACCTCCTTTACACTGTTTGATATTTAACGTTTGCAAAAATAATTGGAAATATTTTTGGGTTATGTTTTGTACACATATATTATTTTTTTGTTCAAAGGGTTTCGAGCCCACGACCTTGGAGTTCCATTCTTCAACTTAAATGCTTATCATTTAACTCTGCATGCAACATTTTTGATCTTGTGACCTTCAAATGTCATTATACAACTGATTCTCATTGGTCAACCACGCATTTATTGTGTTTTGTCCCTCTTTTGGTTTGTTCAAACACTAGTTCTGGTTCCCCACTTGATATTAATGAGTCCACAAGTATGCCATTTCATGGCTAATTCCCTTAGCCTTGAATTCCCGAATATGGTATTTAAATGTCTTACCCAATCTCATTAGGGGGTTTTTACATACTTATAACTCTTTGTATAAAGTAGCTTAGATTTAAATCCAACATCCAAATTTCTTGTATAAGAAAACATACAATGTGGTTATTACCAGTTTCAAACCCTAGTTTATTTTTGAAAAATGGAATGTTATGATTGCTCGAATAAACAATTTTAATGGATTTTATGTTGAAATTACTAAGACAACTGAGAGGGGGGGTGATCCAGATTTATGTAGGAACACAATGAAATACAGAAATACACATAAATGCATAGATGCAGCGGAAATAAGACTTCATTTCATTAATAACAAATGATTGAAATATTCTTACAAACAGAATGTAAATAAACTAGCTAAGGTGCTGGTAGCTTATCTCTGAGAAGAGATGTGGCTGCTACTCGCATCCGTGAGAAGATGATTACAATGAGGCTCTAGAGGCCTTTTTTACAATAGACGAGAATGCCAAAATTCATATACATCCAAAAACCTAACCCTAGGAGATGAAGCGCCAAAAGTCATGTGGGCCCCGTTTGGGTAAGTTAGTACATCAACTTCCCGGGGTCGTAACTTTTGCATACGATCTCCGTTTTAGGTGTGTGATAGCTCGTTGGAAAGGTATCGTCGAGGAGATTCATTTTGGGGGCTCAATAATTCCTTTGGATATCATTGAGAGCCTCGATCTCAAAAAAACCTTCATTTAGGCCCTCAAAATGGCCCAGGAAGTTAAAACCTGCTAAAAATAGTAAATTGCCAAAATTGCCAGAAAACTGTTTTGAGCCAGTCGGAAAAGGTGGGTGGCCACCGATATCCACCTGGATCAGGGGGGGGTGAATTAGTTGTTACTATTCTTAAAAAATTTATGACTATTCAAATCATTTTTAATCTCTTTCAAGTGACCATCAATATTATACAAGATATGAACAACATAAATAATGAACATCAATCACACATAAGATATACACATAGACAAGTTTTCATGAGGAAACCCATAAAGGGAGAAAACCTCTTCTTCTTCGAATGATAGGCAGTCTTTTAAGTTCTATACATCATCTATCTTTGAACACCAACTCAATGTGAGGCTACTGCCTCTATTTACAAGATCCAACTTGTTGAGAGCACCAACTCTCTAGTTTCTCTAGCACCCGCTAGAAGGAAGCATCAACTCCCTAAATGTTCCAGCACCAATTGGAATTATACAAGAACCAACTTGTTGAGAGAACCAACTCTCTGATTTCTCTAGCACCCACTATAAGGAAGCAACAACTCCCTAAATGTTCCAACACCAACTGGACTTATACAAGCACCAACTTCCATACAAAAAACTCTGTGTTTTCGCGAGAACCACCCTACCACCTTGTTTTCTAGCCACAACTAGATGGAAGATACAACTTCCAATATTCAAGCACCAACTTGAATATTAGAGGACCACATTCCTCCCTAGCACCACCCTACCGCCCTGATTATAAATAAATGATTGAATAACCAACAATACATGTGTTTCAATTCTTACCACTTCTTCTTTGTTCTGCAATTCTTCTCTGCTTTTATATGTTCTGCAATTATGCTCTGCTTCTATCTATTTTGTAGTTCTACTCTACTTTAAATTGTTGTGCAATTATGCTTTGCTTCAAACTGTTCTGCAATTCTGCTCTTGCTTTTGTCTGTTCATCATCTCTGAGTTTTATCTCACATTATGTATACTATAATTTTACCTTTCTTACAGTTCAAATTATTTTTCCAGTTTGAACAACCAACCTTCCAAAGTCATTGCGTTTCAATTTTCTCCTATACCACCTATTTAGTTACACCTTGAATCTCCAAGAAAATGCATCAGCAACTAAATCACCAAACGTCCAAGAACTATGATTCAGTTCTGCTAACTGAATCGTAACTGATCAATTAATTGTGAAGTGCAACAATAGCCCTTTGATCATATTCCCAATTAATCAACACCGTTGGATTAATTCTGTAGGGTCTCGCGTTTATTTCATATTCCCATTGGTTGTGACCAAACGCTAAGCAGAATTGATTTCGTGATTTCACATTTCGACATTCTTATGATGAAAGGTCTCAACACTCCATGTCACAATCACTGAAATGGAGCTTGGTTTCACTAGCTCCTCCCTCCAACTCTCGACAAGGTGACCATGTGCTATGACCACTCGCCAATCAAATGAGCGCTTTTTGATTTCACACTTTTGTCGTGAATCTCATTGACTCCTTCAACTCCTAGTATCTGAAACTCTGAAATGGAGCTAGATCAATGGTCCACACTCTCTCTTTGATCGACGACTTAGATTAAATCGTGGTTTCACATTTCATGATTTCAAAGGATAAAGAACCTCCTTCCTTTGACTTTCCAGTCAGTGAAATGCTGACCTATTGCCACATGTACTTTGCATCCAACAATCCATGACATACCTCGATCCAATGATCCATATCAATCCTCGATCCGATGGCCCAGATCATTTTAGGATTTCGCATATCGCGTTGATCTCACACCATGCTCCGTTAACTCCTCCAATGTGCAAGTCAACAAAATTCTAATCGCTCGCCACATGTCCTCCTCGACGATGGATGGCCCTCCTGCTTTTGGGACTTTGTAATCTCGCTTCATCTTTTACATAAAGATCATGCTCCTTCTTCTGGATCCAACGATGGTCGGTCCTCGCCCTCAAATCCAACGTATGAGATTTGTTCTCCTCTTTTGTGTGTTCCTCCTATCTATATTCAAATCTGACGGTCATCGAGAATTCTGAGTGGGTGATCCAATGATCACTATTGATCTTCACTGTTAATATTCCATGCCATCATCGTTGCATTTGTTAGCATCGGAAGTCACTCCTGGATTTTTTGTAGGAGCAGAGCCCGACACCCATCAGTTTAATGTCACGATTTGTTTATAAAGGGGTGATCAAATGGAGATAAAGACTCGAGGAGATATTGCTCTAACTCAGGGACTGGGTCTGGTAAGTAAGTAACAAAGGAGGTCTCAACCTAACTTCAGCCAGTGGGTTGATTAAAAGATGATCAGGTGGAAGACTTAGTAGGAAAGGTGAACAAACAACTTTGGGCAATAGGCTTTCGACAGTTTGCAGAAGAAAGACTCTGAATGCAAGATCCGCTTGGTTCAGGGTCTCAAGGAACTGAAAGGGGACTTGACTGGATCCTCCAATTCCAAGTCACTCAGCGCTGGGAAAATCACAAGAACTGATTAGAGACAGCGCAACTATTACAGTGATCCATTACAACATCATCCTATAATAGCTACAGCTCGACCGGATCCTCCAATTCCAAGCTGCTCTAACACAGTGTAACAAAGACATGAAAGAAACTGACATTCATCAGGAAAGAAATATCAAAAGTTCATGCATAACCAGAATAACAGTGCTTCATTAAAACTTTACAACCGAGAGCTCTGCTCAACCATCAATCATTACAAAATGGAAAAAATTCCTACATATATGCTTCTCTTCCTTTCTCCCAATAGAGGCATCTCAGAACTTTCAATGGGTGACGTCTCCTCAATCAAATTTGTCCTTTGTTCTCCTGTAATACGCCTCTTTAATTCGGCATGGCTCATGCCAGGGTGGTAGCTGAGCCCTTTGAATGTTGAATTGGCGTGTGCAGGTTCCTCCGGCAGCTTGAAGACTCAGCATGGCTTCCCTAAGGAGAAATGGTACAGGGGACCCTCCCAGGAAGACTTTCACCTGGGACCTCCATACTCTGCAATAAATAAGGGAGGTGAGGTTTGAGCCACCCTCTCTTTTCTTCATTAATCTTCAGTAGGTACTGAGATTTAGCCCACGTCGAATTGGCATCTGGTACATCACTGTGTCTTCCCTATGCAATTTATTCCAACGTTTCGGGGCCTGAGTGGCCAAATGACAAACATAAACACCCCTTCCCCATGCCTCCTTCTTGATGACCAGACGCCAAAACCATAGGCCCGATTATGGGCGCCATCGGAAATTCGGGGTTCGGGATTTCCCCGTCGGGAAATCAGCACTTGCACTGTTGTGATCCACTGTCCTCACGGATCCCTGACTCTTGATATGCCGATGCCACTTGGCATTGTCTCCCTACAAGGATTGACCTTTCGACACCTGTCCCCTACTACGGTCCTTAACTCCGTCAGGAAATCGCATATCGGGGTATCACGATTCCCATTGTCATGTGCATGGGACTTTCAGTTCCCCGATCCTTGACTCTGTGGGATATCTCACCACATGTCCCTACTGACGAACGGTTTTGATCCAGTCGAGAAATCACGGATCACGATTCCTACATGTAAGAGTTTCTTGCCTTCGGAAACTCTGATTCTCCAATGAACTGAACCCCGACTCTCCTCCTGATGTCTAACGCATGTCCTGCCAAGATCAATGGCTAGGATCTCCATCGGTATTTTGAGACTCGAAAGGTCTCGGTCCTCTTACCCTTTGAAACCCCGATGACTCTAATATTCCGATGAATCCCTCAGGACTCCTCTTCTTCACACTAGGGCTTAACCCCGACACAACTTCTCGAGATCTAATGGCTGACGGGATTTCGTCGATCTCCTCTGTAAGATTCTGATCATTGATTTCTCCCTCCTGTTGTACCTTTGTGCCCCGATACCACAATTATTGCTAACAACGTTGTTGATCGTGTTGATCTCCCCATCAATTCATTGTGTTGCTGATCGTGATGATCTCACCATCAATGACAAACATGTTTCTTGCATCTGTTGTCTGTAAATATGCCAACAATATCCCCCTTTGGCATTGATGGCAACCTTGACCTTGAAGAACCTAAATAACTTCACTCTGCACTCTCTACCTGGATTGCTACTCTGTCTGTTGAACATGCAACCAAACATACCACTGTAGCATCCTTACCACACTGCTTACCACACTTTTTCTCCCCCTTTGACATCAATGTCAAAGAAGAAACATGCTCCCCTTGAATTATTGCAATACATCTCAAAGGTATCAGATATGTGACAATCACATACTCCCCCTGACAAGGTGAACATATTAGAAAAAAATATATATAACCCCCAACTTCTGACGAAGATATCTGTAACATCCCGCTCTGGAGCACTTACAAAACTTATTCTTTGAGGACACTTGCTCGCAAGTGATCTGGACTTTTCTGATATTAATACATTTATGCTTGATTATGATGCATTCTGATAGACGACATGATGTTTTACTACTTGATGTAGACAGGTGCTGCTGACTCAGTTTCATTGTGTGTGTAGGGTTTCGGACCTTGAGGATGCAGAGGCATCGGTGGAACCCCCTTGGACTCCAGATTGAGTCAGGGAGTGGGCTATTTGGGTTGATTCATTTACGGTGATACTGCTTTGTTTTGATGATATGATATTGATTTTATGATATGTTGTTGACATGTTCTGACACGATGGTTGATGATGCAGGCTGACGATAGCTTTCCGACCAGACTCACATATGGAGTAAAGGGGCCACACACGATTTCCAGAGAGGTTGAGGGAGAGGTTTGGACAACAGCCCTGCCACAACCTACTAGCACTCCTGCCGTGGCTTGAACTATAGGTTAACGATTACCTAGTTCGAGAGGATCCACGATGTCGTGAGGGTAGACTGCGACAGTCGCTCATGATGATTCTAAGGGGTGTGCAATAAGGCGGGGGCCTTATTCCTTAGAGCCCTTAGTCTCCCACAAGTTCACCTGGAAGAGTGTTGACTCCAGGGGTTATAGATGTCTACCAAATAGTCAAGTCCACGAGTGGCACCCTTGGAGCACGTGGTGCATCCTGAAGGGCACGTCGTGCAACAGAAAGAAACAAGGCGAGTGGCACCCTTGGAGCACGTGGTGTATCCTGAACGGCACATCGCGCAACAGAAAGAAATAAGGCAAGTGGCACCCTTGGAGCACGTAGTGCGTCCTGAAGGGCACGTCGCATTTATGATGATGTTGAGACAAACCTAGATGACCCTAAGACCTTAACGCCTAATGAAATTCCTAAGATGACTCCCCTAATTAATTGTCGCCCAGTTCAAATCTGAACCTAAATTTAAAACATCTCTAAGATAAAATTTTGATTAGCCTTAAGAGAAGACCCTCCAAAAATAAACTTAAGGACGTAAACTAAAACCCTCCTAAGTGTTAGTTAAAGTCTTCTTAAAATTAAAGGGGGTAAAGTAACGAGGGAGATAAATTAAGTGAAACCCATGGCTTTTAAATTATAAAGAAGAATTAAAATTATTAAAGTGTGGGAGTATAAAAGTTAGGATTTTAGAAATACAATGAAAGGTTTAATAGGTGCATTTATCTTTTTGGGTTTTAAAAAAATTTAAAAAAAATAAAGGAAAGGAACCATTAATAGAAATAAGGAAACTTGTAATAAAGGAAACTTAATAAAGGAAAGTAGGGGACATAGGGTAAAAAGAAAAAAGGAATCAGCAGTTAAGGAGTTACTAAAAATCAGCAACTTCATTTTAGGAAAGTTATTAAAAGCATGAGAGGGGATCTAGGGACCCTAGGAGTAATTTTAGGAGGGACTATAGGGGGGGTGAGGGAATTGAGTCTTTTATTTTTTTTTAAAGAAAATAAATTTTGGAGAAATGTGGGGGATGAGTGACACTTGGACGGCAGAGAATTTTTAGAGGATTGTCATTAAAAATTAAATTATTAATGATTTAGGAAAGTAGGTGGGTCTCAAATTTCTATAAAAGAAGGGGAAAAGAAGGAAGAAGGGGATGAACGGCTAGCGTAACGTTACGCTGTCGGATTGTGGCTTGACTGTTTGCTTGTGAGGAGTTGGGAATTTCTTAGCTGTATTGGAGTGGTAGCTCAGCCTTGGAGGCGAGTTGAGAAGTTAGTCTTATATATGGTTCTTGTGTGGCCCCTTTGCGGCTCAGGGGGCTAAGGGGGAAGCAGAGTACCCCTAGTGATTGGCTGGGAGGTACCGGTGAGCTTTCTGCGGTTGGCAAGAACGAGCGGCAAGGAGCGCGGGACATCAACCGAGGCACGGACATCAATCGAGGCGGTCGAAAAGGAAAAGGTACGCGCGTCATTTAGTAGAGTAGAATGCAGTAGGTTATGATTAGATCTGCTTATGTAATGGAAATCTAGATGAATGAATGTTTAATTTCAATCGATGTTGGTTATCGTTGGGCTAGATGGTTGTTCTTTAATTGCTTACATCCAGCGGATTGCTGTGTTTTTAAATGTTGCTGCAAAATTTTACTATGTCACCTTGAGTAATCCTCCAGCCTTGTAATTTTCTTTTCTTTTCCCTCCCCTACGGCTAATTTCACTGTGTATTGTGTTACTGAAAAACTTCGTCGGCAATTTCGTTTCAGTAAATGGTCATTGTGAGATTGTTCTTGCAATTTTGTCTTTATATAATTGTTACTCAAAAAGCTAGTTCTGGCAAATTCATTTCTCTGAATGATGAAGGTTAAATTGTTTCTGGAAACTCGTCCTTGTAATTGTGACACTGAAAAACTCCGTCGGCAATCTCGTTTGGAATTCTTACTGCGACGTAGTTCTGAAAATTTGTTTGGTTAAATTGTTAATGAATGTGGATTTCTGGAGTTTTCGTTTTTATATTCGTTGTTGTTTTTTATGATAGTGACATGTTTTTGGGGAAATATTTTACTGTGTGGGTTTTCTTTTGTGTTATCAGGCATTTTATATACAATGGGCCATTATTATATTGGGCGTTTTTATTATATACAGTGGGCATTATTATATTGAGCATTATGCATTCGATTTGGCATTCCTGTAGATTGATTCAGCATTCTGCATTCTGGTTTTCAATTCGGCATTCATGAACTTAGATTTGGCATTTGCATTCTGTGGTTGAGCATTCATGAACTCCGATTGGGCATTTCCATTCCAGGTTGATCATTCTGCATTCGATTTGGCATCCCTGGGACTGTTGATTTTGTTTTACAATTGTGTTGGGCATTTTTCTTTCTCTGTGGGCGACTTAGGAGAAGGACCTTCAAACCACCCGTGTTGTCATTTAAACTCAGCGACTCACCCTTTAAATGTTCTCTGCGTCTGGCAATCTCTCCCTGCGTATAGCATCCGTTCTGCATCCATAATGATGTGTCTAATATAACCTCTGCCCACTTGTTAAATTCCCTTTTCTGCACCCACCAGTCATATGTTATTTCACTGTTGTCATAATTGCATTTATTATATCTGAGTCGATGTAAGAGGGGCGTTTCTGCCCGGTTGTTTTTGGGTAATTTCTTTGTTTCATGTGTTTCGGTATAATTTTCCCCTTTTCTGCGCCCTGGTGGGATTTATGTTTAAATCGCCATTCACTGCTAAACTATAGGGTCCCTGCAAATTTAATGCAATACTGTTGATATAAGGTAACTGCACAACCATTCATTGGTCTTCTCATTATAGTTCCCAGGCATCAGTATTAACCATGCATTGTAAATTCCTTACCTTTAGTTGAATATTATGGTAATATAAAAAGTAGAGGGATGGGTCCCTTTTATTTTCAAACTCGGTTCAAAGCTCAATTAATTAAAATATTAGTAGTCTCACTTAAATGATATTTTTAAGTGTATGAGGATTAGATATATCAGATTTTCCAGGTTTTAAATCTCTGTCCTTTATGGAAGATTATTTTATGTATGAGGTACTCACAAAAGATATTCAACGCTCCATCTTGCCCCTTGAAAGATATTCAAACTTGGCTATATAGATATGTTGTGTAGTCTTGAAAACCAAGCGATGGGTCAATTTAATTTAAATAATATTAGTACATTCGAGTTAAATGATAGTTTAAAATGCATATATATCATGGTCAAATGTAAATGTAATCACTGTCAAATACATAGGTATGTAATCCTCATTGCTAAAATGTTGTTGCTATTGGAATAGTTCTGCCCTTATTACCACTGTCTTATAACACACATAAGTTATTACATATTGTACTATAGCTGTCTAGTTCTGCCATGGTTGGGGAAGGTTCCGCTTTTTCCTTTCATGAATAGTGACATTTTATTTCTACTGGAAGTAAGTGGTTTTATTACTGCTGCCGAGTTTTACTGTTTAATGGTGATATTGATGAAAGTTGTCATAATTGATAAAGTGATATTAGCAAAGATGATATGGTTTGAGGGTAGTATTGTTAATTAATCATGGCTTCATAAAGTAGCAATGTAAGGTAATTATCGAAATAATATAGTGGAATGAAACATGGTTAACGGTAAGGATGATGTTAGGCTATGTAATGATTATGTCATAATTAAGGGTAATGATCATTGATGACATCGCATTGTGAGCTCCTCTTGTTTAATTAAAGGTCTTTATCTTGTAAGGTCATTATAATTTTGGTGGTTTTAGCATATAAGAGGTATTGTAGTTGTAAAATCATGGTCCGGATATGTGATATAAATGAAAGATGGTTAATATTTCATGACAGTGCTATTTGAAATTTTTATTGTTGTTAATAACACATATGGTGCAATAACCTCGACTCACAGCCAATAAAATTACTTTGAGTTTAGTAAATGGGGAAAGTTGTTGAATTTAAATTAATGTTGAACTTGGGTGTTCATTGTCCGAGCCCTTCTTGTCGTGCGCCTTCCGTAAAGGATGTAGTCGTCCTTCTTGTTTATATCGTACTTGATAGTATTCAGTTGGTTGCTTGGTTGGTTGTTTCAGGCAGGGTATAGACACCTCCTTGTAGCCTTAGTAATTATGTCCGTGTGTGTGATTTTTCTACGTAAAGAATCCAGTGCCGTATCAAGAGTCTCGGTCCCTTTAAAGGCAGGGTTTCCACTCTTGTGACACACCTGATGGAGATTTATTAGTTTCTGCCTGAGCAGTCAGCCAGGATCCTGTCTAATCTTCTTTCGAGAAGACATAAGACTAAAAGCCCTGCTTTTCTGTGCAGAAATAGTAAACTCTATAGTTGGATTCTTCCATCTGTGACTGTACTATACTTAACACCTGGTGTCGTTTTCTGCTTACAGTTGCTAGTTGTATACCTTATGTCTAGGGGCGTTTATTGCTTGATGTCACTGTGATTTGTCGGGGTCGTCTTGTTGTGTTTGTCTTGCCTGCATGTTGTTCTAGGTCGGGTTACTAGTTTCTACCTGAGCAGTCGGCTAGGAGCCTATCTAATCTTCTTTCGAGAAGACATAAGACTAAACACCTTGCTTTCCTGTGCAGAAATAGTAACCCTGACACCATGGATTTTTCCCTCTGTGTTCTTACTATGCACCCCCAGTATGTCTCAATGTTTGTGTTGTGCGCCTTATGCCTATGGACGTATATTGTTGCAGTTACTCGTTGTGTGCCTTCAGTCTTCTTGTGCTGAACACTGTGTTTGCATCTTGTTGGTTGTCGAGTGGCGACGTAGAGTCAAGTGTGGAGTGGCGACGTAGAGTCAAGTGTGTTTATTACTTCTACATGCGCGCACACCCCTCAAAAAAAAAAATAAAAAAAATATGCACCTATTCTCAGAGTTGTTGTCGTAACGAGGAGGTCATTACATATGGTATCAGAGCCAGTTCGACCTGGGACTTGGGATTCACTACGGCTTTCATTGGCATGATTAGATTGATTATACTGTTGATGATCGAGTTGATTGTGTGCGTGTAGGTAATCATGGTTAGAGGACGTCGTAGAGGCAGACGACAGGGTGCTAGGGGAGGAGGCATGACGCCTCCAACAACATCCACGCCTGAGGGGTCTAACCCCAAGGGAGGCGAGCAAGTTCTCGGACAGGAGCAGATCGCAGTTGCCGATGTCATGGGGATGATGAAATCTTTTCAGTGCATGTCTGAGGCACTGATCAGCCGATTGGACAGAGACAAGGCCAGGGCGCTGACACCTGCTGAGGTTTCACCGCGCGCACCATCCATTACAGGTAGCATTCACCGTGAACTCGAGAAGGTGAAATTTCCTAAGTTCTTTGGTGCCCTGGGCGGCGCAGGTGCAGAGGCATGGTTAGAGAATATGGCGATGTGCTTCGCACTTCGCGATTATACCTCCAACATGAAGGTCCGCATGACGGTCTTTCAACTGAAGGGGAGCGCTCTTCTATGGTGGAAGACGCTCCTACTACAGCTGAACATGGCTGTCGAAGACATGTCATGGGAACTGTTCCAGGAACGGTTCCAGGAGAGGTATCTATCAGAGGAATTCATTGAGCGTCAGCTCAATGAGTTCAACGCATTATGACAGGGAGGTCATACGGTTCCCGAGTACGAGGCACGTTTTATGGAGCTTCTCTGGGATGCTCTGCACCTTAACACAGAGAAGCTCATGGTCAACAGGTTCGTGTTTGAACTTAATGGCAGCCTGCGTGCAAAGGTTAGGATCTTGATGCCCCAAACCTTGCACGACACTATCCAAAAGGCCCTAATAGCAGAGGAGGAGCTTATCAGCGAGGGTCAGACCAGGACTCCATCAAGGCCAGCGGGGCAGGGTTCCTCTGGCACACTGCAGCACTAGACACCAATGAGACATGCACCGGGCTATCGTGGCTTCCAGAGGGGATCCACGTCCATTACACCTCGACGACTGCCACCTCAGCAGCGGACACCTTATCGAGGACCACAACACCAGTAGCAGCGTCGCTCGCAGCAACAACAGTTTAGGCCTGTTCAATAGAACAAACCAGGTTTCCAGGCCAGTGGGCCGTCATCCTCTACTTTGGGTAATAGGACTACTGGGCCGAAGAAGGGGTGTTGGACGTGTGGGGAGCCACACTACCAGCGCGACTGTCCTGTGGAGAGGACGAGAGCGTCCAGATCAGTCGGACCCACTACAGTGGGCGATATGGGAAAGGCCCATCGGATTCATGCAGCGGTGAATAACCGCCAGGTAGAGCACGAGTTGACTTTGCTCAATATGACAAGTACTATCGTTGACCAGACCCTTAGTATTTTGATAGACCCAGGAGCTACTGAGAGTTTCATTTCTGGTGCAGCGCTAAAAAGGATTAAGGTCAAGGCAGTCGAACATGACGAGTTTAGCTTCATGGAGATGGCTTCGGGAGCCAAACAGAAGGTTGGAGGAAAGGTTACAGGCTATGCCCTTAACTTGGGAGAGTTTGTCATGAGGGTCAACTTGTACGTCACAATCTTAGGATCGTATGATGTCATGATCGATATGGATTGGTTGGAATCACATGAGGCGATACTCAACTGTAAGATGAAGAGGTTGAGCTTGGTCAATGATGAAGGACATAGACGGGTGATTGTAGGATGGAACCAAGGAGTATCCCTGAGGTTCGTCTCTTCCTTATAGTTACGGAAGAGTATGCGCAAGGGGTGCAAGCTTTATGTGATCCTTGCACTAAATGAAAAGGGAGTAGCAGAAGGTCTAGAACACCTTCCGGTGGTGAAGGAGTTTGCGGACATGTTTCCAGAGGAGTTACCTAGGATGTCGTCGGAGAGAGAATTGGAGTTTACCATAGACCTGAAACCAGGGACTGAATCGATAGCGAGAACGCCTTATCGGATGTCGACCCCAAAGTTGCAAGAGCTGAAAATACAACTGAAGGAGTTGTTAGAGCTGGGACTGATACGCCCTAGTGTGTCACCATGGGGTGCACCAGTTATTTTCATTCAGAAGAAGGACGGATCGTGGAGGCTTTGCATTGACTACCGTCAACTAAACAAGGCTACGATCAAGAATCAGTATCCCTTACCAAGAATTGATGATCTGTTCGATCAAATGAAGGGTGCGACGGTGTTCTCCAATATCAATTTGCGATCAGGGTATCACCAGTTACGGATCAAGGAGGATGACATCCCTAAGACCGCTTTTAAGACGAGATTTGGACATTATGAGTTTACTGTTTTACCTTTTGGACTGACAAATGCCCCAGGGGTATTCATGAGTTTGATGAATGGGGTGTTCTGCGAGTACTTGGACAAGTTCGTCCAAGTATTCATTGATGATATTCTGATCTACTCTCGGACGACGGAGGATCATGACGAGCACTTGCGCTTGGTACTACAATGTTTACGAGAACACAAATTATATGGGAAGTTGTCCAAATTCTCTTTTTATCAATCGAGGATTCACTACTTAGGGCATGTCATCTCCGGTGAAGGTATCACCATGGATCCAGCCAAGGTTGAGGCTATTATGGAATGGCCTGCGCCGACTAATGTCACAGAAGTGCATAGTTTTATGGGTTTAGTGGGATACTATCGACGGTTTGTCGAGGGTTTTTCGAAGATAGCAAATCCGATCACAGAATTGCAGAAGAAAAACAAGAAGTTTGTTTGGACAGAGAAATGCGCGGAAGCATTTCGAAGGATTAAGGAGTTGTTGGCAATAGCGTCGATACTAAAGGTCCCTGACATGGACGCAGACTTCTTGGTATGCACTGACACATCCAAGGAAGGGTTAGGTGGAGTCCTGATGCAAGACAGATGAGTGATTTCTTACATTTCGAGAAAACTGAGAAGGCATGAGGAGAACTACGCGACGCATGATTTGGAGTTATTAGCCATTGTTTATGCCTTAAAGGTATGGAGACACTACCTTGTTGGACGAAAATTTGAATTAAAGACTGATCATTGTGGACTACAACACATTTTCACGCAAAGCGACCTGAACGCGTGGCAACGACGTTGGTCGGAATTGCTTAGCGAGTACGACTTCGAGAATTCTTACATAAAGGGGACAGTGGACCGAGTAGCTGATGCTTTGAGTCGGAGACCACGCATCTTTTTGGTGTTACCTCTTCAGACGAATCTATGAGAGAAGATTCTCACTTTATAGCGTGATGATGACTGGTACAAAGAAGTCGAGGATTTTATCGGACAAAACACAATGATGGTACCACGATATGAGGGATTTTCTTTTGATAGCGATGGGTTATTGAGGTTTAGAGGTTGGATTTACGTGCCACCAAACGACGAATTGAGGATGCTGATCCTGAGCGAGGCTCATAGAGCAGTTTACATGGCTCACCTGGGAGTCATGAAGATGAGGGCAGACCTTAAACCCTTATTCTTTTGGAAATGAATGAAGGCCGACATAGTCAACTATGTGGCTAGATGTCTGGAGTGTTAGCAGGTAAAGGCTGAACACAGACATCCGACAGGATTACCCCAACCACATGCTATTCCAGAATCGAAATGGGAAGTTATTTTGATGGACTTTATTGTTGGATTGCCACTGACAGCAAGGAGACATGACTCGATTTTTGTAGTAGTAGACACTCTGACGAAGAGTGCTCACTTTATTCCGGTGCATATGACGTATCAGGCACCTAACATAGCGAGAGTTTTCATCAGTGAGATTGTGAGGCTACATGGCGTGCCTAAGAAGATTATATCCGATCGAGGATCGATCTTTACTGGATGATTTTGGATGAGTTTCCAAGAGGCCTTGGGAACTCAACTTAACTTTAGTACTGCGTATCACCCATAGACTGACGGACAGATAGAACGAACGAACCAAACCTTGGAAGACATGTTGCACATGTACATGATGGACCAACAAAAGCGTTGGGAGGAATTCTTGCCTCTAGTAGAGTTCGCTTACAACAACAGTTACCAGAGCACCATTAAGATGGTGCCTTTTGAGTTCCTTTATGGGAGACCATGTTGGATGCCCTTGAGTTGGGATCGGCTTGAGGATAGGGTCCTGGTGGGACCAGAAGCGATCCAAGAAATGGAAGAGCAAATGCAAACCATAAGACAAAGGATAAAAGAAGCACAGGATCGACAGAAGAGTTATGCTGATGCGCACCGAGTCGACCATAGTTACGAGGTCGGCGATCGAGTCTTCTTGCGAGTTAAACCGCATAAGAGTTCGATCAAGTTTGGAAAGGGAGCTAAACTCTCTCCTAGGTTCTTGGGACCTTTCGAGATTGTGGAGAGAAAGGGGCCCATGGCCTATCGACTAGCCTTGCCTGATTCTTTGAGGCGTATGCACGATGTTTTTCATGTATCTGTTTTGAGACATCATGTTAGTGATCCTACACACGTGATTGACATGAGTTCCTTGCAGGTATCGGATGAGGGAGCGCTCATGGCTGAGCCAGTCCGCATTTTAGATCAGTGCATTCAACAGTTACGACGTCGAACGATAGATCAGGTCAAGGTCCAGTGGGACAGTTATAGTCCGCACTCGGCGACCTGGGAGGACGCATATGATATGCGCCAACAGTTTCCATTTTTGTTTGATAGATAGACTTATGATACTGTGGTACTTATGATATTGTGGTACATTATTCAGCATTTATACTGAGAAACTTCGAGACGAAGTTTAGACCAAGAGGGGGTGTATGTAACATCCCTCTCTGGCGCACTTACAAAACTTATTCTTTGAGGACACTTGCTCGCAAGTGATCTGGACTTTTCTGATATTAATACATTTATGCT
>ML788487.1:91632-185471 GCA_009831015.1 Picea engelmannii
TTGAGTCAGGGAGTGGGCTATTTGGGTTGATTCATTTACGGTGATATTTCTTTGTTTTGATGATATGATATTGATTTTATGATATGTTGTTGACATGTTCTGACACGATGGTTGATGATGCAGGCTGACGATAGCTTGCCGACTAGACTCACATATGGAGTAAAGGGGCCACACATGATTTCCAGAGAGGTTGAGGGAGAGGTGTGGACAACAGCCTTGCCACAACCTACTAGCACTCTTGTCGTGGCTCGAACTGTAGGTTAACGATTACCTAGTTCGAGAGGATCCGCGATGTCGTGAGGGTAGACTGCGACAGTCACTCACGATGATTCTAAGGGGTGTGCAATAAGGTGGGGGCCTTATTCCTTAGAGCCCTTAGTCTCCCACAAGTTCACCTAGCAAAGTGTTGACTCCAGGGGTTATAGATTTCTACAAACAGTCAAGTCGGCGAGTGGCACCCTTTGAGCACGTGGTGCATACTGAAGGGCACGTCGCGCAACAGAAAGAAACAAGGCGAGTGGAACCCTTGGAGCACGTGGTGCATCCTGAAGGGCACGTCGCACAACAGAAAGAAACAAGGCGAGTGGTACCCTTGGAGCACATAGTGCGTCCTGAAGGGCACGTCGCATTGATGATGATGTTGAGACAAACCTAGATGACCCTAAGACCTTAACGCCTGATGAAATTCCTAAGATGACTCCCCTAATTAATTGTCGCCCATTTCAAATCTGAACCTAAATTTAAAACACCTCTAAGATAAAATTTGGATTAGCCTTAAGAGAAGACCCTCCAAAAATAAACTTAAGGACGTAAACTAAAACCCTCCTAAGTGTTAGTTAAAGTCTTCTTAAAATTAAAGGGGGTAAAGTAATGAGGGAGATAAATTAAGTGAAACCCATGGCTTTTAAATTATAAAGAAGAATTAAAATTATTAAAGTGTGCGAGTATAAAAGTTAGGATTTTAGAAATACAATGAAAAGTTTAATAGGTGCATTTATCTTTTTGGGTTTTAAAAAAATAAAAATAAAAATAAAGGAAAGGAACCATTAATAGAAATAAGGAAACTTGTAATAAAGGAAACTTAATAAAGGAAAGTAGGGGACATAGGGTAAAAAGAAAAAAAGAATCAGCAGTTAAGGAGTTACTAAAAATCAACAACTTCATTTTAGGAAAGTTATTAAAAGCATGAGAGGGGATCTAGGGACCATAGGAGTAATTTTAGGAGCGACTATAGGGGGGTGAGGGAATTGAGTCTTTTATTTTTTTTTAAAGAAGATAAATTTTGGAGAAATATGGGGGATGAGTGACACTTGGACGACAGAGAATTTTTAGAGGATTGTCATTAAAAATTAAATTATTAATGATTTAGGAAAGTAGGTGGGTCTCAAATTTCTATAAAAGAAGGGGAAAATAAGGAAGAAGGAGATGAACGGCTAGCGTAACGTTACGCTGCCAGATTGTGGCTTGACTGTTTGCTTGTGAGGAGTTGGGAATTTCTCAGCTGTATTGGAGTGGTAGCTCAGCCTTGGAGGCGAGGTGAGAAGCTATTCTTATCTCTGGTTCTTGTGTGTTCCCTTTGCGGCTTGGGGGGCTAAGGGGGAAGCAGAGTACCCCTAGCGATTGGCTGGGACGTACCGGTGAGATTTCTGCGATCGAAAAGCAGGAGCGGCAAGGAGCGTGGGACATCAACCTAGGCGTGGACATCAATCGAGGCGATCGAAAAGGAAAAGGTACGCGCATCATTTAGTAGAGTAGAATGCAGTAGGTTATGATTAGATCTGCTTATGTAATGGAAATCTAGATGAATGAATGTTTAATTTCAATCGATGTTGGTTATCGTTGTCTAGATGGTTGTTCTTTAATTGCTTACATCCAGCGGATTGCTGTGTTTTTAAATGTTGCTGCAAAATTTTACTGTGTCACCTTGAGTAATCCTCCAGCCTTGTAATTTTCTTTTCTTTTCCCTCCCCTACAGCTAAATTCACTGTGTATTGTGTTACTGAAAAACTCCATCGGCAATTTCGTTTCAGTAAATGGTCATTGTGAGATTGTTCTGGCAATTCTGTCTTTATATAATTGTTACTGAAAAAGCTAGTACTGGAAAATTCGTTTCTCTAAATGATGAAGGTTAAATTGTTTCTGGCAACTCGTCCTTGTAATTTTGACAGTGAAAAACTCTGTTGGCAATCTCGTTTGGAATGCTTACTGTGACGTAGTTCTGAAAATTTGTTTGGTTAAATTGTTAATGAATGTGGATTTCTGGAGTTTTCGTTTTTATATTCGTTGTTGTTTTTTATGATAGTGACACGTTTTGGGGAAATATTTTACTGTGTGGGTTTTCTTTTGTGTTATCAGGCGTTTTATATACAAAGGTCCATTATTATATTGGGCGTTTTTATTATATACAATGGGCATTATTACATTGAGCATTCTGCATTCGATTTGGCATTCCTGTAGATTGATTCGACATTCTACATTCTGGTTTTCAATTTGGCATTCATGAACTTCGATTTGGCATTTGCATTCTGTGGTTGAGCATTCATGAACTCCGATTGGGCATTTGCATTCCGGGTTGAGCATTCTGCATTCGATTTGGCATCCCTGGGACTGTTGATTTTGTTTTACAATTGTGTTGGGCGTTTTTCTTTCTTTGTGGGAAACTTGGGAGAAGGACCTTCGAACCACTCGTGTTGTCCTTTAAACTCAGCGACTCACCCTTTAAATGTTCTCTGCGTCTGACAATCTCTCCCTGCGTATAACATCCGTTCTGCATCCATAATGATGTGTCTAATATAACCTCTGCCCGCGTGTTAAATTCCCCTTTCTGCGCCACCAGTCATATGTTATTTCACTGTTGTCATAATTGCATTTATTATATCTGAGTCGATGTAAGAGGGGCGTTTCTGCCCTGTTGTTTTTGGGTAATTTCCTTGTTTCATGTGTTTCGGTATAATTTTCCCCTTTTCTGCGCCTTGGTGGGATTTCTGTTTAAATCGCCATTCACTGCTAAACTATAGGGTCCCTGCAAATTTAATGAAATACTATTGATATAAGGTAACTGCACAACCATTCATTGGTCTTCTCATTATAGTTCTGAGGTGTCAGTATTAACCATGCATTGTAAATTCCTTACCTTTAGCTAAATATTATGGTAATATAAAAAGTAGAGGGATGGGTCCCTTTTATTTTCAAACTCGGTTCAGAGCTCAATTAATTAAAAGATTAGTAGTCTCACTTAAATGATATTTTTAAGTGTATGAGGATTAGATATATCAGATTTTCCAGGTTTTAAATCTTTGTCCTTTATGGAAGATTCTTTTTATGTATGAGGTACTCACGAAAGATATTCAACGCTCCATCTTGCCCCTTGAAAGATATTCAAACTTGGCTATATAGATATGTTGTGTAGTCTTGAAAACCAAGGGATGGGTCAATTTAATTTAAATAAGATTAGTACATTCGAGTTAAATGATAGTTTAAAATGCATATATATCATGGTCAAATGTAAATGTAATCACTGTCAAATACATAGGTATGCAATCCTCATTGCTAAAATGTTGTTTCTATTGGAATAGTTATGCCCTTATTACTGTTGTCTTCTAACACACATAAGTTATTACATATTGTACTATAGTTGTCTAGTTCTGCCATGGTTGGGGAAGGTTCTGCTTTTTCCTTTCATGAATAGTGACATTTTATTTCTATTGGAAGTAAGTGGTTTTATTACCGCTGCCTAGTTTTATTGTTTAATGGTGATATTGATGAAAGTTGTCATAATTGATAAAGTGATATTAGCAAAGGTGATATGGTTTGAGGGTAGTATTGTTAATTAATCATGGCTTCATAAAGTAGCAATGTAAGGTAATTATCGAAATAATATAGTGGAATGAAACATGGTTAACGATAAGGATGATGTTAGGCTATGTAATGATTATGTCATAATTAAGGGTAATGATCATTGATGGCATCGCATTGTGAGCTCCTCCTGTTTAATTGAAGGTCTTTATCTTGTAAGGTCGTTATAATTTTGGTGGTTGTAGCATATAAGAGGTATTGTAGTTGTAAAATCATGGTCCGGATATGTGATATAAATGAAAGATGGTTAATATTTCATGACAGTGCTATTTGAAATTTTTATTGTTGTTAATAACACATATGGTGCAATAACCTCGACTCACGACCAATAAAATTACTTTGAGTTTAGTAAATGGGTAAAGTTGTTGAATTTAAATTAATGTTGAACTTGGGTGTTCATTGTCGAAGCCCTTCTTGTCGTGCGCCTTCCGTAAAGGATGTAGTCGTCCTTCTTGTTTATATCATACTTGATAGTATTCAGTTGGTTTCTTGGTCGATTGTGTCGGGCAGGGTATAGACACCTCCTTGTAGCCTGAACAATTATCTCTGTGTGTGTGATTTTTCTGCGTAAAGAATCCAGTGCCGTATCAAGAGTCTCAGGCCCTTTAAAGGTAGGGTTTCCACTCTTGTGACACACCTGACGGAGATTTATTAGTTTCTGCCTGAGCAGTCGGCCAGGAGCCTATCTAATCTTCTTTCGAGAAGACATAAGACTAAAAGCCCTGCTTTTCTGTGCATAAATAGTAAACTCTCTTGTTGGATTCTTCCATCTGTGACTATACTGTACTTAACACCTGGTGTCGTTTTCTGCTTACATCTGCTAGTTGTACGCCTTATGTCTAGGGGCGTTTATTGCTTGATGTCACTGTGATTTGTTGGGGTCGTCTTGTTGTGTTCATCTTTCTTACGTCTTGTTCTACGTCGGGTTACTAGTTTCTGCCTGAGCAGTCGGCCAGGAGCCTGTCTAATCTTCTTTCGAGAAGACATAAGACTAAACACCCTACTTTCTTGTGCAGAAATAGTAAACCTAACACCATGGATTCTTCCCTATGTGTTCTTACTGTGCACCCCCAGTATGTCTCAATGTTTGTGTTGTGCGCGTTATGCCTATGGACGTATATTGTTGCAGTTACTCGTTGTGTGCCTTCAGTATTCTTGTGTTGAACACCGTGGTTGCGTCTTGTTGGTTGTCGAGTGGCGACGTAGAGTCAAGTGTGTTTGTTACTTCTACATGCATGCACACCCCTCAAAAAAAAATAAAAAAAATTGCACCTGTTCTCAGAGTTGTTGTCGTAACAAGGAGGTCGTTACAATATCCAAAAGGTGTTGTTGGTAATGGTTTATTAAAGATATCATCTATATGTTCTGTGGAAGGAATATAATTCACTTGGACAATTCTGTTTGTAGCTTGTTCTCTGAGAAAAAGATATTTTATTGGTATATAATTTGACTTTGAATGAAGTACAAGATTCTTAGAGAGACTGATGTCACTGGTGTTATCACAGTGAAGTGGAATGGGATCAGTATAAGTTACCTTCAAATCTGCAAGAGTTTGTATCATCCATAAAATTTGTGTGCAAAAAGTAGCAGCAACAATGTACTCTGCTTCTGTAGTTGATAAGGAAATAGATCCCTACTTCTTACTAAGCCATGCTACTAACGATTTACCTAGGAAGAATGCACCTCCACTGGTGCTCTTTCTCTCATCCACACAATTTTCCCAATCTTCATCTGAATAAGCAGTTAACTGAAAATTATGATTTATGGGATACCATAGACCATAAGTCATTGTTCCCTTCAAGTATTTGAATATCCTTGTTACAACTACTAAATGAATTTGTTTAGGAGCATATTGATAACGACCTACCATTCCAATAGCTTGCATTATATCAGGACTGGATGTTGTGATGTACATAAGACTGCCTATCATTGAGCGATATGTCCTTTGATCAACATCAAGTGAAATATCATCTTTACTGAGCTTGCAACCAACCACCATAGGTGTACTAATAGGAGAATAATCCTCCATCTGAAATTTCTTCAACATCTCTTTCAAATACTTTTCTTGAGAGATAAATATTCCTGCAGAACTCTGATTTACCTGTAAACTAAGAAAGTATGGCATTTCTCCTATCATGGACATCTCAAACTCTATTTGCATAGAGTTAGAAAACCACTAGATAGAGGATTCATTAGTACAGCAAAAAATAATATCATCTACACAAACCAAAACAACTAGTAAATTATCACCTTCAGACTTAATGTAGAGATTGTTGTCAACAGTACCCTTCTTCAACCCTTTGTCTTGTAAAAATTTGTCTAATCTATAATACCAAGCTCATGGTGCTTGTTTCAGTCCATATAAGGCCTTCTTCAGCATGCAAACATAATCAGGATTATCTGTCAATGAGAATCTTTCACGTTGCTCCATATATAATTCCTCCTCTAGATATCCATTAAGAAATGTTGACTTAACATCCATCTGATACACTTTAAAGTTCTTATGACGTGAATATTCAAGAAACATTATGATGGCTTCCAATCTTGTCACTGGTGCAAAATTTTCATCAAAATCTTGACCTTCAACTTGTGCATACCCTTTACAGACCAATCTGGCTTTATTTCTAACAACTTGTCCTTTTTCATTCATTTTATTCTTGAACACCCATTTGGAACCTATTGCATTCTTATCTTCGGGTCTAGGAACAAGCTCCCAAGTATTGTTCTTCTCAATGTGATCAAGCTCTTCATTCATAGCTCTAATCTAATCATCATGGTTGTTGGCTTCATAATTTTTTTTAGGTTCAATCATAGATAGAAAAGCAATCTGAGATTGTTTTGAGTCTTCAACTATTTTCCTTCTTGTTTGAACTCCTTTATTTATATCTCCAATTATCTAATTTTTAGGATGATTCTTTTTAACAATTCTGAGGGGTGGTTTTGTTTCTTTCTACTGATTTGTGTCAGCCTAAGTATTCATATCTTCATCGGATTAAAATTCTTCCCTTTCTGATCCTTGGACCTATTCATCTTCATCTTCAACTATATCTTATGTGCTTGGTTCAACACTGCTTACATTTATGACTAGGACTTCTTCATCAACTTTTATGTTAATACAATCAACCAATTTATGCAGCCTCTTATTGTAGCATCTGTACCCTTTACTGTTTGTAGCATAACCTAAGAAGATACCTTCATCATCCCTATCATCATATTTCCCAATACTTTCATCATTATTCTTGATATATAATTTACTCCCAAAGACTTTAAAATGCTTGATTGAAGTAGGTATTCCAAACCATAGTTCATAAGGAGTCTTGTCACTGTGTGGCCTGAAATGAGCTTTGTTAAAGATATGAATAGTTGTATGGAGTACTTCCACCCAATATGTCTGAGCAATATTCCTTTCATTCATCATTGATCTTGTCATCTGTTGAATTGATCTATTCTGCCTCTCAACTACTCCATTTGGTTGTGGAGTTCTTGGAATAGTTTATTCTCATTTGATTCCATGTTTATCACATAAAGTTCCATGAACTAAACTCTACTCCTCTATCAGACCTTACTTCCTTAAATATTTTTCCTGTTTGATTCTCAGTCAGAGCCTTAAACACTTTGAATTTTTCAAATGCTTCATATTTTTCCTTCAAAAAGGCACCCCACGTTAGTCTAGAATAATCATTAATAATCAACATAAAATAGTTTTCTTTTCTTGTACCTTATTTTCTTGATGGTCCACATAAATCCATATGTACTAACTAGAGAGGTTTTTTTGTTGAAGGAAAGTTTTTATATTTGAACTGAGTACGAGTAAGCTTTCATATCTGGCAAGGTTTACAAATAGAGTCATATGGCTTTGATATATTTGGAAGATATTTTACTTCCCCATTGTTTCTAATCTTGATTATATGATCAAAATTTAGGTGTCCAAGTTTCCTATGCCATAGCCAACTTTCATCATATTTGCTTAAATGGCATTCTTTTTTTTCTTCTTTTAACACATAGACATTGTTTTCTGTTCTTATCCCTTTTGCAACTAGTTGTCCTTAATTCAAAGACTTTATTTTACAATCTTTAGAAGTAAAAAAAACTTCCCATCCTTTGTCACAAACTTGACTTACACTTAGTAGATTATGTTTCATACCATCTACAAATAGCACATCTTGAGATTTTCCTTTGCCATTACTCAGGCTTACCATTCCTTTACCTTTTATTTTTCCTAGTGCATTGTTTCCAAAAGTTACATTCCCTGATTTGTTTTCACTTAGAGTTAGAAACTTACTTTTGTCTCTAGTCATATGTTTGGAACATCCACTTTCAATATACCAGGGATTCTTTTGTCTTTGGGATGATAACACTAATCCGCACTGGTCATCTTCTTTATTCTTCCAAACCTTGAAATTTTCAACAGCAGGATTCAAATTTGGCATATAGTTCCTTAAGAGACATTCTATAGATTTATGTCTATAATTATGGCAGGTGTAACATTCTGTTTCATTGAATAACATATCATAACAATTGTTATGCTTGACCTGCATCTTTTTCCCAACCATCACATGATTTGTAGTCTGTGGTTTTTTTTTACTTGGTTGTCTCAATCTTTATTGTGGTAGATAATCATTTCTTGAGCATCTTGATTGCTCATATCTAAATCTTAAAGAACATTTTACATCTTTGTGACCAAAGTTAGAACAGAAAAAACAATATCCATAGAAAAATCCTTTGTACCTAGAAAAATATTGTCTTCTTTGAACAAGTCGATTTCTTCCATGCTGATGATTTTTTTGACCAGATTTGGTTCTGGTACTTTTTCTTTCATTCCTTCTTGGTGGTTGATTTTGTTTATTAGTTTCTGCAAAGTGGTTGTTGTCAATGATTGCAGATTTGACAAACTTGATGGGTTATGTATTACTTGGATGATCACTATTTGATCCTTCTTCATAGCCCAAACCATCTTTCAACTTTGGATTCTTTTGCTAATTTAGAATGGAAGTTAATTCTTCTGAGGCTTTAATACTTGACAGATTTTGGTGATACAATGCCTTAAACTTCTCCATTTCTTTTCTTGTTTTTACTATCTCTTCTTCTAAGGCTTCACACCTCACTTTCTTCTCTGATAACTATTGTTTTAGAATGTCTTCTATTTTCTTTGCCTCTTCTAACTCCACTTTTAGTAGAGAAAATTCTTCATCGGGTGTTTTACCATTCATTTTAAACTACATCAACATTTGTTTTTGTTTTCTCTTCTTACATCTGAGTCTATCAATTTCTTCCAAAGCACTGATTAATTCACCTTCCATATCCACCATAACTTCTTCGTCATCCATTTCACCTCATGAATGTTCATCACCAAGATATCCCATAGCCATAAGCATAAAATCATTCACTTTGTCTTCACAGGATGAATCACTATCTATGCTTTCTGAGGAGTTGTCATTGTTTGCACATAAACGTTTCCTTTTACTATATTTCTTAAATTTGTATTTATTTTCATCATCAGAGTTCTGATCCTTTTTCTGGTGAGGACACTTAGATGAAAAATGACCTATCTTACCATAGTTAAAACATTTGAAAGGGAGCTTGCCTTGATATTTTCCTGATTCTTTCTTTAACATTCTTACAAATTTTGCCTCAATATCATCTAATTTTGAATCAGTATTCTTGTCTTCTTTAAAAGATACTTCTCTAGTAATGGATTTATCTTTGATAATTCTCATTTCATATGCAGTTAGAGTTCTAAGGAGTTGATCAATGGATAGAGGTTTAAGATCATTTAGTTCTTCTATTGCAAACACTTTTGGATTAAATTTATCAAGCAAAGATCTTAAAATCTTCTGAACTAAAAATAATTCTTCAATTTTCTCACCAAGACCCTTCATGGCATTCGCAAGCTCTTCAACTCTTAAAAAATACTTGTTGACTGTTTCATCTTCATTCATATTTAGTTGTTCAAATTTCAATCTATATGTTTGAAGTTTGGCATCTTTTACTTTCTCATTTCCTTCATAATTGTTAATAAGTTTATCCCACATTTCTTTGGTCGTTTGAAGATGCATCACCTTTACAAACTTAAATTCTACAAGTCCATTCAAGATAACATTCATTCCCTTATAATTAAAGATAACTTCTAACTTATCATCCTTGGAAGCTAGCACAGCAGGATTTATGTATCCAGTCTCTACTACATCCCAAACATCAACACCTAAGGCCATTAGGTAAGTTCTCATTCTAACCTTCCATAAGGCAACATTTGTTCCATGAAAGAGAGGAGTCTTATTAGTTGAAGTCCCTTCATGACTTGTCATGTTTAAACTTACATATCTACCTTTACGTAAAAGGAAACCACTCTGATACCAATTTTTGAAATTACTAAGACAACTGAGAGGGGGACTGAATCAGTTGTTACTATGCTTAAACAATTTATGACTATTCAAATAATTTTTAATCTCTTTCAAGTGACCATCAATATTATACAAGATATGAACAACATAAATAATGAGCATCAGTCACACATAAGATATACATAGAGACATATTTTCATGAGGAAACCCATAAAGGGAGAAAAACTCTTCTTCTTCGAATGATAAGAGATCTTTTAAGTTCTTAATACCTCTGTTTTACAAGCTCCAACTTGTTGAAAGCACCATCTCTCTAGTTTCTCTAGAACCCACTAGAAGGAAGCATCAACTCCATAAATGTTCCAGCACCAACTGGACTTATACAAGCACAGACTCTCTGGTTTCTCTAGAACCCACTAGAAGGAAGCATCAACTCCCTAAATGTTCCAACATCAACTGGACTTATACAAGCACCAACTTGCATACATAAAATTCTGTGTTTTCCCAAGCACCACCCTGCCACCCTGTTTTCTAGACACAACTAGATAGAAGATACAACTTCCAATATTCAAGCACTAACTTGAATATCATAGGACCACAATCCTCCCTAGCACCACCCTACCTCCCTAATTATAAATAAATGATTGAATAACCAACAATACAGGTGTTTTAATTCTTACCACTTCTTCTCTATTCTGCAATTCTTCTCTGCTTTTATCTATTCTACAATTCTTCTTTGCTTCTATATGTTCTTTAGTTCTTCTCTACTTCAAACTATTCTACAATTATTCTTTGCTTCAAACTATTATTCAATTCAGCTTTGCTTCAAATTGTTATGCAATTCTACTTTTCTTCAAACTATTCTGGAATTCTTCTCTTTCTTTTGTTTGTTCAGCATCTCTGAGTTTTATCTCACATTATGTATACTATAATTTTACCTTTCTTACAATTCAACTCATTTTTCTAGTTTGAACAACCAACCTTCCACAGTCATTGCATTTCAATTTTCTCCTATACCACCTATTCAGTTACACCTTGAATCTCTAAGAAAATGCGTCAGCAACTGAATCGCCAAACGTCCAAGAAATATGATTCAGTTCTACTAACTGAATCATAATTGATCAATTAAATGTGAAGTACAACAATATCCCTTCGATCATATTCCCAATTAATCAACACCATTGGATTAATTCCACAGGGTCTCGCGTTTATCTCATATGCCCATTGGTTGTGACTGAACGCTAAGAAGAATTGATTTTGCGATTTCACATTTCAGCATTCTTGTGATGAAGGGTCTCAACACTCCATATCGCAAATGTCGAAATAGAGCTTGGTTGCACTAGCTCCTCCCTCCAACTCTCGATGATGTGACCATGCGCTATGACCACTCGCCAATAAAATGAGCGCTTCGTGATTTTTCACTTTTGTCGTGAGTCTCATTGAATCCTTCAACTCCCGGTATTTGAAACTCCAAAATGGAGCCAAATCAACGGTCCATGCTCTCCCTTTGATCGACAACTCATATTAAATCGCAGTTTCGCATTTCGCGATTTCAAAGGATAGAGAACCTCCTTCCTTTGACTTTCCAGTCAGTGAAATGTTGACCTCTTTCTACGTGTACTTTGCATCCAATAGTCCACAACATACCTCGATCCAATGGTCCATATCAATCCTCGATCCGAAAGCCCAGATCATTTCAGGATTTCACATATCGCATTGATCTCACACCATGCTTCGTTAACTCCTCCAATGTGCAAGTCAGTGAAATTCTAATCCCTCGCCACGTTTCCTCCTTGATGATGGATGGTCCTCCTGCTTTCGGTACTTTGTAAGCCCACTTCATATTATACTTAAAGATTTTTCTCCTTCTTCTAGATCCAATGATGGTCAGTCCTTGCGCTCAGATCCAACATATGAGATTTGTTCTCCTCTTTTGCACGTTCCTCCTATCTGTATTCAGATCTGACAGTCATCGGGAATTCTGAGTGGGTGATCCAATGATCACTGTTGATCTTCACTGTTAATATTTCCATGAAATCATTTTTGCTCTATTGATCGTCCTAATATCGCCATCAATTCGTTGCATTGTTGATCGTGTTGATCTCATCATTAATGAGAAACACACTGCCTACATCTTTTGTCTATAAATATGCCAACATTTTGTGTAGAGGTGACATAACGACCTCACTAGTTTCATAGTTGAAACCCTGAGTTTTTAACTCAGTGCATGGAATTTAAAGGCCTTTTTTTAGTCTAAGCTTGTTGGAGTTATTCATACCTAGTCAAATCAATAGCTATGCATTCTTGATACAAGAAAATTTTAAAAGAAAGAAAATAATTGAATTAGTATTGGTATATTATGGTGATATGACCGACAGGGTGTTAAAGAGGATTTTTAACACCCAATTTCAAGTCCTATTGATTTTGATGAAATTTCTTTGATTATGGACAACATGTCGATATAGATACAATCAATATTTTGGGTTTTGAATTAATGAATGGAAGAGAGGGTATGACCTGTGCATTACTAATATCAAGGATAAATGACCTAGGTGTGTTCTCGAAAGTAATTATATTTTGCATACAAAAATTATTGTGAGTTTCTATGATGATTATAAAAATCACGATGGATGTCCTAGCTTAAATATTGAACTATCTATAATGATGGACTTATTTGGTTGGGTTTAAAAGGCATTTTATTTATGATTTTCTGGGCACGATATTTGAACTAAAAGACAACCATATTATTTTGGAAATATTTTATGTTCTGCATACAGGTCGAAATCCCTCAATAATGCCACTTTACATCCATCACTCCTTAAATCCCAGAATCATATATCATTTAAGATTTTTCATTCTTTTCCCCCTATTTTATGAGCCATGAAACTATTTGCATATGTAGGTTTCCATAGTTAGTCATGATGTAGACCAATTTTTTTGGAAAGAAATGTGTTCTTTCCAAAATTAATTTTCAAAAATAAAAAAAAATACACAATTCTTTCCAGAAAATGTGTTCTACACCATGAAACTATTTTATGTTTGAATAGAAGTGTTACCATCCTGGAATGAATAATTTGACAACAAATATAGATGATTTTTCAAAATTGAATAAGTTATTATCAAAATGATTATTTAATCATGATGTGAAGGAGTTCAGTTAGAATGAAGGACATACATTTGGTAAATGGATGAATGTTGTTGTTTCAGGGCCAATCCCCCCCATCTCTTTTACTTTACATATGTTATCCCTTAATTCCCAAATCATATTTCATTAATTCTTTCATGTTTTTATCCCCCTTGATTCATAAGCAAGTTCAAAGGTTTCATTTGAAATAAATAGTGGATGTGTTGAAAATTACTAAAGATATGTTTGGCATGGCATGTATGAGATGATTATTGGAAGACATTTAAGCTTGGAATATGATTGATGATGGATGTGTTATTTTTTTAAACATGTGTTGTTATTCTCCTTTCCATTATTTCACTTTTCATACATTACAGACCCCCTCATATTCCCAAAATTACATTGGAATTCCCATGTTCTTATTTAATAACCAGTTGAGCAAGATATTAAAGTGTTCCAAAGAAAAAGTTAAAGTTTGTCTTTTCTGTCTATCCCTAGTTGTATGCATGCTTTCTTGCTGACAAGTCATAGCTATTTCCAATCTATGTTATGAAAATGGTATTTGATGTTTACTTGCTATTATATGCATACTCTGATCTATCCTTTCACTTTTTATAGATGATCTTTTTTAGTAGAGGCATTCATGGAAGAGGAAATAGAGGCAGGGGAATAAGGCCAAATGAATTTTGGCAAGGGGGTAACAAAAGACTTTGTTTTTCAATACATTTTGGTGTTGATTTTAAAAATTTATTCAACTCTTGCAAACATGTTTCCTAAACCTAGATAGACAAAGAGCCTTTCAAAATCATCCCGCACATAAAAAACCACCTTTACAACCCCATCCTAGCATTTAGGGTATACTTATGTAGCCACATGTATCCCTACCTCCTGAGATACTAGCTAATGATGGTTGGAATGATGTTTTTAATCCTCCTCAAAATCAAGTTCATCAATGGCCTACAATTTCACTACCATTACCTCCCCCTCCACCTAAAAAGTATACCATGTACATCGCATCAGAATCTTCCCATGCTCACTCAAACCAACCACAAAAAAGATAAAGTCCATATCCCAAGAACCAGAGCCTAGCAAAATCAAACGACCTATCCATTCTATTGACTATGACCAATCAATAACATCTTCACACTCAGTTACTTCTCACTCCCGACACCGAAAAATTGAGGAAAAACATATCACTTTTAGAGATATTCACCTAAAATAATCAACAGGAAAAGGTAAAACATCTATTCATGTAGATTCAAAAGTCCTCAAAAGAACCAAATCTCAACGAAGTGGATAGAGGGAAAATGCCTCGCATAAGAAATATGATTTTTTATTTCATAGTGTTATTTTATAATGATTTCACTGTTGATATGGATTGTTAGGCTCCAACCTAATGATGTAAATTAGAGTGCAATTGATTGTCAATCCGGGGTTTGTAAGACTTAGAGGCACATCCAAAATATATGGATTTAGAGATAACTTTTGTTCTTTCGATGGAAATAAATCAAAGCTAATATAATTGTTGAGTATGAAAGGAAATTCTAAGCTTCTTTACATAAGGTGTATTCATATATCTCTTACCATTAATCAACAATTAGAGTAGAAAAACATTCAACAGTTTTAAGTATTCAAAACAGGAAGCATTCAAACTAAACTAGAAGCTTATAAATGTCTGAAAAGGCTAAACTCTTTTACAAGAGATACATTCTTTGCTTTCCCACATTCATCAGCCAGATAACTTGATCAAATAAAATGCAACAGTGTTATCTACAACATAATGTAAATTGAACTAAATCTCATACCAAAATTTGCTTAAAAAGAATGAAAAAGGAGAAGTGTACTAGCTTGGCAAAGGGGCCCCTCCAGTGCTTCACTTGAACACCTAAGTCGTCTCAACTAAAAATTAACTTCCAGCAACATTCACATAATCATCTCATATACATCATCAAGAACAAAACACAAAACTGATCTCAAGACTGCAAATTCAAAGTTTTCTTCATTAACATAAGGGTTGTCATACTAGTCCATGTCTTGGAGTATTTATACAAGAGTTTTGAAACTAATAATGCTAAGAAACCTCCTAAAGATAATGATCAGATCCATAAAAATATGCTAGGAATCCATAAAATATGAACAAATCCCAAGAAAATCTAAAACTGTCCATGATTTTATGCTAAAACAGGGTATTTTCTGCTGAAGTGGCCCTGTTTGACCAGCGTTGATCGGACTCTTGGAAAGCTCAGATCTTGAATATGATAGGTATTCATCCATCCATGTACATCAAGTATCATGACCCATGTCTTATATTTCTCCCAGCTATCCTGCAAGTACACGAACCTAGGAGCAGTTACGAGATTTAGTCAAATCCTGTAATTTCTGATAAATTTTTAATTTTAATCCCCAAAATTCGAAAATTCAATTCTTAAGCTAAGGAATGATAAATGTACCTTTCATAAGCTATTTTATGGAAAATATGGAATAATATGAAGGCAAAATGGATGGTTTTGGAGGCAAAAGTATAGTTTTTGGAGTGGAAGGAAGCATAAAAATGTACTCAACATGGACCTTATTTTATTTATGAACAACAATATGTTTGGGACAGATTTATGATTCACTATTTTTGTATACTTTACAACAATATATTTTGGACATCAGATTGACATATTTATTTTGATAATTATACTTGCATATATGAGATATTTGGGAGTCACAAGTATGTGTTTGATATATTTCATATGTTAATTGGTTGGGATATATGTTTGATGGTATGATAATTTTTTAAGGAACAAGGGAATAATTTGAAAATTACACAAAATAATTGTTAGGGGTCCCCACCTATTAGTTAATATTTATTATACCCTTATCATTTATTATTAATATTTAATTCTGAGTTGTCCCTACTTAACTAAAATTAGTTAAATAACTTAACTAAAAGTAGTTGAACTACTCAAAATAATTTTGGAAGGATAAAAGAAGAATTGAAGGGACAAGCAAAGGAGAGAGGAGATAGAGACAAAAACTCTGATAAGGTTTTCTTTTGCTCTAGAATGAGATTGCATTATTGCTTCATTCATTTTTGAAATACTTAAAGGATAAAGACTTCTTGTTGATTGCAGGGTCTTACTGAAGGTGTTAACAAGGAGGATGAAGAAGCATTGGTTATTGACATTCTTATAAGATTAATCATTTTTTTCTAATAGTTTGTAAATTCTTATTGGATTTTTGAATTGATTTTTAGTGGTAATTATGAATTTTGTGTAGAGTCAAGGAAATGTAAAATTTTGGCTTGTTGATCCATTTATTTTCCAGTCTTGGTTTTACTTGGGAGGCACTAGGCGGCTCTGTGATGATGTAACCTTTGACTTCTAAGTATTTTTTTGGTCCTTAACCATTCTGGGTATGAAAGAATGTATTTGGTAGTGTTCTAGAACTGAATGAATAAAATCACTTGATGGTTTTGAGGTCTCATTTTGGATTATGTGTGTGATCTTATTTCAAATTTTTCTGTTTTCATGACTGTTCATCAAATAGTTTATATTTCTTATATAAATATTATTTTTTTATCATAAATCAAAATAAAAGAAAACATTGATCTCAAGATCATATTTCTTGAAGGTTAATTCATAATTTTGAAAAAGGGTTGTAAACATAGGGTACCAATCTCGACTATCTTGCCTTAGTCTAAAAAGATTGGAAAATATTGGTATTGGGATAACTATTCCTTTTCATCAACATTTATTTGATGACCATATTGGGGAACTCATCCATAGTTTCTGGGTAGTTGTATTTATTTTTTGTACTAAGTTATATTTATTTTTCTTCTCTATTTTATGATTTCATAACTTCTCATTTTTTGAGACAACCTAATATTTGTGATGGTTTAGATGATCAGAATAACATTTATTTAACTTTATTTAATACCATTTTGGAAATATCTCATAGTTGTGTTGAACTTTACCAATATTGGGAGGTTATTGCCAAAGATATTAGAATCTATGAATAGTGGGAATCCCAACAAAGGATGGCCTGAAATCACCCCCTCGTTAAGAGGTTGACGTATGTCCTCTGGATCTCTTTCTTCTCGAAGGATGAGATGTTTATCCCTTGATATTAACCATGTATCTAGAATTGGAAGAAGAAAGGTTGTTTTAGAAGGTCTGCATGTTAAACATCAAAGATATTTATCTGAATCATTTAGTTCATCTACATCTTTATTTTCCACCTCTTTCAAGATGACATATTCAAGATCTTCTTCTAGTACTAGCTCATCTTATAAGTCTTCACAAATATCTTCCTCATCCATAATTGGAATTATTTTCAGTCACCATGTCCTAGTTCAATCTACAACCAACCCTGCCAAAGTGATAAACAAATTGGTTTGTTTCAGTTTGAAGAAGATGCAACTAATAGACCATGGCATGTATCTTCTCCCTTAAATCGTGTACCATCTGCAAATCCCCTTCCAAAATTCAAATATCAATTGAATTTTTTTTCAGGAAATGGCACAATTTCCACTAAAGAACCTTTAATTTCAATTTCTAATGATAATGATACTTGTATGTGCTTATTTTTCAATTCTTTAGAAGAAAAAGTTGCGGTTGATTTTTTCGAATTTTCTTCTAATGAAATTTCAACTTGGAATGGATTAACTTACCGGTTCAAATCAACTTATGGGCAGCCTAAAAACCAAACAGATTTATTGAAGGAATATAATAACAATGTTTATAACAATGGTGAAACAAACAAATCTTTTAATCTCCGCTTCACCAATTTATACAATCAGATTCTCGAATTGATCTATCCTCGTAACCAAGTTGATTTTATCTAATACTACAATGATTTTCCCTCTTCTTATCATCATAGATTAGAAGAGAAGAATCTAACCAACCTTGGGTCTGCAATTCAGACTTGTTTAGAGTATGAAGAACGATTGGAAAGAATAGGTCTTCCTAAGAAAGAGTCTACAAAGCAGGTTGATATGTTTACAGTCTTGTAGCTTGTTCAAGATATGATAAATCAAATTATTTCTTATGAAAGAAAGGGTATCACCTCAAATTATTCTCATGTCGAGTCTTCTTCTTCTCAATCCATTTTGAGAAATCAAGGCACTAATTCTTCATATTTGAATCAGCGAAAGGTTATTCTCTCTAGGGCTTGGTGCAATTTTTGTGATGACAATCATGAGGAAAGTACTTGCAAGGTTAAAAAAAGAACATAAGAGTGAATCTTTGGCAAAAATACTGAAACAACTATTGTTGCCTTAGATTGGGATCCTAAAGAAGAAGTGATGTTAGTGAACATAAGGAACAAATATTACACAAATAAAGGGAAGGGTAATATTCCAAAAAATACTTTTGCTTCTAGTTCCTCTTCCCAAAACACAAATCATCAAGTTATCACAAAAACTCAAAGTCAATAGAGATCAGTCACTTTTCCTTCATCCAAGTATAAAATTATAAATCAACTAGCTAGTATAAAAGCAGATGTATCACTCTTGGACATGGTCATCACCCCGGAACAACATCAACATCTAAAGAATTACATGGAAGGAAAAGATTCTCCTGTAGCTAGTATATCTAAATAACTTGGTGAAGATGAACCACATGTAAATAGAATAGGCGTAAATAATTTTAGGAACCCTATAAAAAATCCTCCTTTTTATATTTCTGTAAAAATTATGGATATGATAGATCATTGTTGTTTAATAGATGGTGGATCTGGCCCCAGTTTCATGTCCAAGATTATTATGGAAGAACTAAGACTCTCTTGTACAAATGAAAACCTAAGGAGTATGTTTTCCTATAATAATCAATAACAATCAACAATCAATGAGATAAAAGATGTGACTCTAGTCCTTTGTTCTTATCCTGAAATTAGGACCACCCTTAATATTTAATTAATTGAAATACATGTTAGTAACTACTCAATCATTTTGGTTAGAGATTGGAAAGATTTAACCGATGGCTATTTATCATTAGACGGTTCACATATATCCATCCCTAAAAATGGAAAGAATATCATTGTCTTAAGGGAAGGTAGAATTTCACAATACATAGAAAAAGTTCCCTAGCCCAATGTAAATTACATTGAGGAAGATATGGGTGTTTATTCTATTTTTGTTGATGAAGATGATACACTTTTTGAACAACCAGAATATTATGATGATGGTATGTGGCATATGCACTTTGATGGTGCATGCTCAAGTGGAGGTAATGAAGCAAGAATCAAATTATACTGTCATGTAGGAAAAATTCATAATTTTTCCTATAGACTAGAATTTTCTTGTACAAGCAATATTATTGAATTTGAAGCCTTGTTGCTAGGAATTGAAAATGCATACAATCTAGGCTATGGTAATCCCATTATTTTTGGAGATTCATAACTTGTTGTAAATATGGTTAGAAAGATCTATAATCATGTTAACAAGTTGATGAAATGATACACCCAAGTCGTTTGGACATTGATTCGAAATCTATTGTCCTTTAACATCACTCAAATTGAAAGGGAACTGAATTCAATGGCTGATAGGTTAGTTGTTTTTGTAGCTTCACCTACAAGGAAATTGTTGCCTCAAATACATGATTGCACCTTTCTATCCTTGTTTTGGCCTCATATTCCTAATAATGAGGAATCATGGCAAGTCTTCCCGGATGATGAAATCATTTGTGCTTTTATTCAAAATGAGTTGTATAACCTGAACGAAATAATTTATCTCAAAGATAATAATATTCCTAAGGGATTAACTCCTCTCGAAAGCTCATTCTCTACTAGCGATGTTAACAACAATAAATATGTAAAAGAAGAGGAGTCGAAGCAGAAAATAGGAGATATCATTCCCATGAACATTGGAACTTAAGAAACTCCAAATATTATAAAAATAGGAGCCCAATGTTTTGAAGAAGAAAAGAAGAAATTCATGGATTTATTCCATGAATTTATATATATTTTGCCTGGGCTTATGATAATATTTGTGGTTTTGATCCCAATGTTATCCAACATGCTATTATGATTAAGGAAGGATATAAACATGATAAGCAGAAAAATAAACCCATTAATCTTGTGCTTGAAGCTACAATTCGAAAAGAAGTGGAAAAGTTAATAAATGCTCACATAATATTTCAAGTTAAATATTATGAGTGGGTGTCCAATATGGTCCTTGTACAGAAAAAGAAAAGTGAGATTAGATTATGCACTAATTTTCATGTGCTAAATAGAGCTAGTGTGAAGGATAAATTTCCTCTTCCTAATATGGAAATGATTTTTCAGCAAGTTACAGGATAAAAAATGATGTCCTTACATGATGGCTTTTCTGGTTATAATCAAATTAGAGTTAAAATAACAAACAACTATAAAACCAATTCACAACTTGGTGGGGCACCTTTGCCTATGAACAAATGAATTTTGGATTATCTAACGCGGGGGCCACTTTTCATAGAGATATGTAAATATATTTCAATGATATTATCGACAAGATAATTCAGATCTAACTTGACGACTTAACTATGTATTCTAAAACCTGATTAAATCATTTTGATAATATTAAAAAGGTATTTTTGCGATGTATAAAATTTGGCATATCTTTAAATCCTTGAAAATCTATTTTCGGTGTCACTCAAGGTAAGATTCTCTATCACATCGTTTCATATTTGGGGATAAACATAGATCCTAAGAGGGTTACCAAAATCTTGAATCTTTCAACCTCTACATCTAAAAAGGAAATACAATATTTTATGGGAAGAATTAATTTCGTTAGAAGATTTGTTCCTAATTTTGTTGTAATGGGTAAGCCTATTCATAATATGTTGAAATAGGAACAATATTTTTCTTGGATAGAGGATGTTGAAAAGGCCTTTGTAGGAATTAAAAGAGCAATCAGTTATGCACCAGTCTTGGAAAAAACATATTTTGACAAAGACTTAATTATCTATACCAATACAACATAAGAAGCAATTTATGCTATTCTTCTGCAAAATGATGATCAAAATAATAAACAACATGTAGCTTACATGAGCCAGAGTCTATCTGATGATGAAATCATATATTCTTTTATTCAAATCATACTTTTTCACTTATTAAGGCTATAGAGAAATTTCACCATTTTATTCTTGGAATTCACATGTAGGTAAAAGTCCCTTTACATGTTGTCAAGTTCTTACTTTCACAAACTCATATTTTAGGTAAACTTGCGCATTGGCTTGTGAAAATTAAAGAAAATGACTTAACAATTACAACATCAAGAATGACTAAGGAATGTGACTTAGCACTTCACTTGGATCAACATCCTGAACCAAGGGATTCTTTTGAAAGTGATGAAAATGCATTATCAACATTGTTTTATATTGAGAATATGAATCTTTATCTTGTTGAACATCCCTCATGTAAGGATCTTGTCTATTATTTACAATTTCAAAAGTGTCATGATTACCTAGAATATCATCAACACAAGAGGATATGTCTTGAAGCCTCCAAGTATCTGATTTTTTGGGGTAATTCTTTATTTTGAATATCTACTTATGGGTTATTGTTATGACGTATAGATGATGTTACAACCCATAGAATCTTAAAAGAAACACACATATCAACATATTCAAACATTCATATAGGTGGTCATTTTGCAGTGAAAGCCATTACTTTCAAAATCTTGAAAACATGGTATTACTAGCCTTTCATTTTTAGAGATTCTTTCAAATTTACAAGAGCTTGTGATAAGTGTCAAACATTTCTTGGTAAAGAAAAATTTTCCGCCATGCCTTGCAACCAGTTCTTCATGGTTTTCCATTTTCTAAATGGGGTTTAAATTCTGTTGATCCTATCAATCCTCCATCTTTTGCAAGACATATTTTCATCCTAACAACGATAGATTACTTTACTAAATGGACTGAAGATGTACCACTTAAACGTGCACAAAATGAGCAGGTCATCTCTTTCTTGGAATCTAATATATTTTCTCTTTTTGGTCTTCCTCTTGAAATCATTTCAGATAATGGGCCAAATTTCATTTCTTCCAAGTTCACTCAGTTTCTTAGTAAATTTGGTGTGAAACATTTTACTTGTTCTACCTATTATCCACAAGGAAATGAGCAGGATGAGTCCACTAATAAGAATTTGATCAAAATTTTGAATAAGATCATAGATGATAAGCCTCATCAGTGGCACACACTTCTCACGTATGCACTTTGGGCAGATTGAACCAACAATAAATCTAGCACTGACCATACTCCATTTCAACTTTTATATGGTCAAGAAACTATTATTCTTGTAGAACTTGAACTCACCTCACTTTGATTATCATTGCAGGTTGAAGAATTAAACACATCAGATATTTTTCAAAGGATAAATGCTTTGCTTTCCTTCAAAGAACAAAGAAATCATCCCTTATAAAATTTGAGGAAAACGCAACAAACAATTAAAAAATATTTTGACAAAAAGGCTAAATTTGTTTTGTTTGAGGTTGATGAGAAAGTGATCCTTTGGCATTATGCTCATGCTAAAAAGGGAAGAACTCAAAATTTTAGAAGCTTTGGCTGGGTCCATACAAAATCACCTTTGTCATAGGTAATAATTTGTATTTGCTAAAAGACATGGAAGAACGATTGTTTTCTTACAAAACAAATGGTTTGCATTTGAAGCATTATGTTGAGCCAGATTGATTTGATTGATAAAAATTTTAATGATTCTTATACATAGTTCTTGTTTTTGTTTATTTCTTTTCTTGTCTGAACAATTGACTTGTTTTTAATTTTTATCAATTTCAGATTTTGTTTTCTTTTGAAATTTGTTTTGGAAAATTTAGTTTATTTAAAGTCATTTTCCTTGCGATGTCAACCACAAATTTTGTTGATTTTCTTTGAAGTCCATAAGAACATAAATAACAGATGATCTTCTTGGGGTCCATAACACTACTTATGTGGTAGTTTCCATACCTACATATTCTTGCTGATACTTGATGTACACAGTTGTTCTCGTCTTCTTATTTCCCATTCTTCCCTCCATACATTTTCTTTTGCAAGAGTGTATCAGAGGAAGTTGACATTTTTGCAAAATGTGATATTATCAAACAAAAGATTCTTCAGTTCTAGCCAATTTAAAATTTCCTACCCCGTGGAGTCTCCATATGTGTTGCGGGCGAAATCAATCGTCCGTCAACTGGAAGAGTGGGACCGGTCCGAGGTTGTCTAATAACCCAATACGTTTGGAATGAACCACCCTGACGGGTTTAGCGACTCTGTTAGCCGATCTAAGGTCCTAGGAAAACCAAAGAGAAAACTAATCTAAACTAACTAATCTAACTAAAAACTAAATAAAACAAACTAAACTAACGAACAATAAATAAAACAAACTAAACTAATCTACTGTCTATAAACATAAACTACTAACTAATACTATGCTAACTACTATCTAAAATATAACTTATTTACAAAATATACAATATCTACAATTCAAAGATTTAATTAAAACCTGCAAAACTCATTAGCTTTCTTCCCTAAGATAGAGAAAGGTATTTCTTTTTTGATTTTATAATTTTATAAACAAGAAATAAAACTTACTGAAATTAAACAATCTAATATACTAATTATGCACATATATCTGACTAAACTTATATCTAAACTGAACTACTAATAATATACTAAACAAACAAATGACAAACTGACCTGGAAACACTCCCAATTTGTCCTCTGTATGATGACTTCGAAGCTGGTCAGAGGAAGGAAACTCGCACCGGATGATCCAGAAGCTTCTCGTAAACGATAGACTGCACTGCTCTTTGAGTTGTTTACAAGACAAACAAGACATAAAAAATCATAACAATTATATGATCTATAAATTTCTTCAATAAGGGAAACCTATTATGCAAAAACTTATACTTAATAATTCAACTCATGAAGAAGAGAAATCTGCCATTCACAAAATGAATTAAGTAATTGCTATGTTTTTTTTTTTAAGTACTTGGAAGAAATCAGATGTGGATTATATTGATTAAATCATATCATTTGCAAAAGACTAAGATAGCTAAAGTAGTCATTAACCAAATGCAAATAGATACACATAAACATGAAACAAAATATTGATATTATGAAAAGCTAAAGCTGTAGCAGAACATCAAATTTTGTCTCAGTCTGTATTAAAATTCCATATCCTTGTTCTCCCACGAATGAGGATGGTATTATTACAAAAATAATGAGTATTTATAAGTTTTTCCACAGGGTAAAACTTCCCTGTGGACAGTATCAAACTGTTTACATAATCTGGGAAAATATTCCCAAGATCAACTAAACTAGGAAACTAAAATGAAAATAAATCATCCAAATATCCTCTAAACTGTCCATCAAATCCCATGCAATTCGAGTTCACCTGAAAAGGATCCAAAATAGACAAGTTAGAAGACTCTTTTATCAATAAAATGATAAAAATTAAATTCTATAGACTAGCTACAGAATCAGCTGATTCTATAGCTAGTCAAAATGAGATACAGAATCAGCATCAGAATCGATTCAAAATCCTTAAAAGAATTAAATCCAATTATCTTCCAAAGATCACTTGAAAACGAATCAAAATGATTTTATCATTTAACATTAAACATGATCAAAATGATTCAACCGAACACAGATATAGGACTACTCTGTTCTTTTGTTACCACAAAATCAGGTTCTCAGAGTCATAATCGGACAATAATCCAATTGAAAAACATATCGTATGTTATACGATCCAATCCAACCAAATTATTTTTCACTCGTTATAGCTGTAACGATATAGAAAAAGATTCAAATAATTTAATCGAATAAAAGGATAGAAATACTCTGTTTCGGTTATCGTTACAAGTCGGGTAAATGAAATCATATGTAACAACATCATAATTGTGTCTCAGCAAATCGAATGAGATTGTTTTGATATTCAATTGAAAACAAATCGCAAATAGTTTGTTATACTTGTCTCATCACAAGCAAAATCATCGCACCGAATATGATTATCATGATAACTGTATAGGATGTGAACGAATTCAAACCATAACTGACACATAACCAAAAACGTAACAGGATCAATCAAACAGAATTTGTCATAGATTTCGATCGTTGATCCTTACATAGTCAAGAGATAGGATGGATTAATTTTGATCACAATTGTTTCAATCAAACGAATCATAACAGAGTTTGACCAATTTGTTTCACAAATCTAAAATACAGAGCATCAAATAGAATCTGGAATCGATTCATAAAACAAACTTGCCAATTTAGAACAAAAACAAATCGATTTAGCTAAGGATTTTCACACAGTTTTTATGATTCGAATTCATTTTTCGATTCCGGCACAAATGGTATCTGAGTGCATTGATTTTATCAAATAAACAGAGTAATTCTCCTTAACTTGGAATCAATCAAATATAGAAAAACACATGACATAGCATCGTAACGAGTATCTTCCCGAAAACGTTTACTAGTCATAGCATACCAATGATAATGAAATCGGATCCGAACAAAATCGTAACAATCAAACTTAATCAAACTGTTTATCAACTATAGAACATGGATCATAACCAAATCAAATCTGAGCATGATGCAAACCAAACTATTAATTTTGTCACCTTAACAAGGCAAGCCAATCAATCAAATTCAAACAAAGATCACTCAAATCCAATCAAAATCTATTGATTTCTATACTGGGAATAATCAAATCATATACATAATCAAAATTTGTTTCTAATCAAAGCAAAGATATATATAGAATGCCCGCAATATAACAGAGCCATTCAAGATGTGAACATAACTGTTTAAAACTGAATTCAAATCGTTATATAAACTTAGATTATTTACAAAATGAAATGATATCAAATTTTCCATACCTGTGTAGCGATGAGGCTGCTCAATTATACCAGCTTGGAATTTACAACAGCCATGGTTGATTCCACGTTTTTAAACAAGATGGAGCCGGTCCTCTTTTGTTTCTTATCTGTCGCTTGTAGCTTGGCCTTTTGACTGGTAAGCAGTGCAATCTGGTCTTCCAAAGATTGAATCCTTGACTGGAGAATCGGAACATCAAGATAATATCGCTCTAACCATGAACTGCATTGGTCACAGGGTGGTTGTGTAGGTTTAGACAGAGAAGGCGAGGGTTTGGGTGAATGAGCGAGGGTTTCACAAGGCAATTCAATACCCGAGTAGTTAGGATCGTCCTTAAGGCAGGGGGGTAGGTTTGATACAAAATCATACGAAGGTTCGACACACAAACCTTGCGAATAGGGGTATTCGCTAGCCAAGAAATGCTCCACTTCCGAATCAGAGTCCTCACTCAACACAATAGGGTTTGGCTCAACAGGGGGTTTTGGCTTGTTCCTTGCCATCCGTGAAATCAAACATGCATTCTTTTTCCCTTTAACATTTGCAGTGAAGTTCGCCTTGGGCTTTTTTCTCACAGGCTTAACAGTCTCAACACTCTTAGTCACAGTGTGGGGTAAGTTGATAGGAGGGTCGACCGAGGGTTTAGGCATTAGGACATGATAGGGCACTGGATTTTTAACCTTGACCTCACTCACCACAGGTTTGTCAACCTGTATAGGGTTCGGATCTTCAAAACCATTCCGAGCAACGAAATTTCTCCAACTATCCCCGTGCAGACTCAAATGACAGACAACGATAAGCTTAACAAGCTCATAATGAAAAAGGATACTATCAGCCTGGTGTCTTTTGTACTTCTTCGACATTTTAAACAGACTACGATGTAAATAATAGGGCATATTGAGAGAGTATCCCATAAAAACCATAAGAAAACGCAGGTGGTGGAGGAACACAAGTCTGTATCGACCTTCGCAGGTCACAAACTACTTGATTATCATTAACAAATCATGCCAACATTGTTTGAGCATAGTCACGGGCATACCTCTATCACAGGAGGTGATGGTGCGCGATTGAAACAACAATGTCCACGGAACTTCCTCGACCTTGCAATTCTTAAACCAACATTGTCCAGAGGTAGATAACCCCATGGCTAAGCTGATGAATTGTTCATCAATCTTTAACTGTACATCACCTACCTTCGCTCGACAGCCATCGAAGGTCATGGCGAACTGTCGAGCTATGCAAAGGTTAAAACCCTCGAAACGTTCCACGAAGGTAAGCCATCCATTGTCTTCCAAATCTTGGCAGGAATTATCAAACATCAACAGGGCTTGCCTGCCATTGGATTCAACTCGCACGACTGGTGCCATGGAGCTGAATGCATGGTAAGGGAAGGGTTCAAATTCATCAACACAGAGTAACAGAGCTACCCGAACCAACAACAATGAATCGAGCCAAAAGGGGTAAGCATAAATGCGTGCATGCGAAGGTGGTGGAGTCTGCCATGCATAATATTCATTATCCAAGTACAACCGCCACATTTCATAGTTGTTTACTCCATAATATTAGTTCAACCATTAAGCCATGTGTAAAACCAATGAAATCAAATGTGTATATTGATATGTGCCAGCACTATGCCATGGTGTTCAAAACATTCGACGTATAAATCAACACCAAAATCATTATGCGCCAATGTGTTAATCCATATAATCAAAAGTTCAACCAAGGTGCCAAAAGGTATTTATATAGTTGACAATCCAATAAGTTCATCATAAGGATTATATCATATATATATAATAAATTTAATCATAACCCCTATGCATTTCATAGAATCAATGATTAGGCAAGTCATAAAATACAAATCCAAAGGCTAAATGTCTTCGATAAAACCAAGTTATGCAATCAATATAAAAATTTCCAATGAGCATAGTTTGAAAGTCCTTTCATCCACATAACGATAAACAAAAGGTAAGTGCAGTAAGCATATCGATAAAAAGATCATGAAAGTTCAGACAATGATCGAAATGTGACCTCGAAAGGAGAATTTTTCACACTTACAGTCATGAAAACTTAACGAAGACAAATGTGCAAATGTCGCAAAAATGAAAGTGTTGTCTATTTGAAAAATGCGACGAAAAACTTGATGTTCGCAAGACATAGGTGTAGGCAGCTTAGGATAATAAAAAAAAATGAATTGGCTACCAACAATGGCGACACACTGGAAGAAGCAGTTATCTCTACAAAAGTAACAAATTCAGATTAGGACAACCAAGAAAATTTCAACTTAAAAATAACAACCAGAAAGTCGTCCAAACATCATCATTAATCATTTTTTTCCAGCAGTGTTTTAAAAGATGAAAACCAATAACAGTCTTAACATCAGCAAGTCACGATATTAAAGATAAAATCTTCAATACTGTTGGCATGGCCACTGCTGCCAGCAGGCATCCATAGCCTCGACAGGGTTGCCATTTAACCCACTCTGACATCTGTATCCTGTCAAGAAGTTCTAGATCAGAATAAAGGACATTAAAGAGGTTTCTTATATTTTTTTCAGATTTTCATGTACCCGACATTGCTTCGCTGCCAATGGGCCTGTTCAGTACCCCGATGAAGTTGTCTTGGCACCATGCATGCATTTACCCACTGCCAGCAGACCTGTTCAGTATCCCGGTGGGTTTACAAGCACTTCCCACAGCTCTTATTAATAATTTTATTTTGTTTTTCTTTTGTAGATATATAGCTGAGCGGGGTGATGCTGAAAATCTTGATATTTTAACATATTTTTTAGACCTCATTAGAATTTTTTAGCACTGTCCTTTATTTAGCTTCAGAAATGTTTTATTTACAAAACAACTTCCTATGACAGAGAGACATCTTTTGAGTCATTCCTTTACGGAAAAGGGACATCGTAAAAATATAATAGATGATCATGATGAGATTTGCTCAGAGTTTGAAATCAGAAAACTTCTTTCAAACAACAAAATTTTCCAACATAAATATCAATTTCAGAGAGATACCATTGATGTTTGTACAAATTTTCAGAAGTTATTTCAGCGAAAAAAAAATTTCTATTGTCTTTGTCTGAATGGCTCAGTGTAGAGGTATGTGTATGTCCAAAAACACAAACTGATCAATTCAAATCAAAATCAAAAAACAGAAAGCAAACGAAAACGCAAACAAAAACAAAAATATATACATAATATACAAGGGTAATTATCAAGCAAAGTATCTCTTCAGGGCTTGGCCATTCACCGGATAGGTGTCAAGCTGCCCTTCAAGGTTCTGCAATTGAAAGGAACTAGGACCCAACTTTTCAGCAATTAGAAATGGCCCAAGCCATAAGTTTTGAAATTTGGTGTGCTCACCCTTTCCTTCGTGTGGTTTGTCCCATTTCAAGACGAGATCGCCTACTTCAAAATTTCTATCAAAAGCAGAATTAGAATCGAACCAGCTTTTAATCAATTGTTGATGTTGATCTAACTTACGCTTAGCTTGGGATCTTACTTCTTCCAACTTCATCAAAGCATTAATTCAGTTTTCTAAAGGGGGACAATCTTCTTCTTGGACTTTTGGCGACAACTGAAGCGAAGGAAGAAGAATGTGAGGAGGCAGAATTGCTTCTCTGCCATAAACAAGAAAAAAGGGGGAGTTACCTATAGAGGCTTTGGGTGTTACCCTGTCAGCCCACAGTGCGTTCAGCAGTGCATTGTGCCAGTTCCTGTGATTTTCAGCCACGGTTCTCTTGATATTTTTTATCAAGTTCTTGTTTGTTGATTCTGCTAAGTCGTTGCCCTGGGGGTAGTAAATAGTAGAATACTTCAGCTTTATTCCTTTTTCCAAAGCGAACTCGTTCATCTCAAGAGAAGAAAAGTATGAAGCATTATCAAATACTAGACAGTTAGGGATACTGAAACGGGTGATAATATTCGAGTTTAGAAAGGCAATCACCTGAATGGTGTTGACAGTTCTTAGCGCAACAACTTCAGACCATCGTGTAAAGTAATCTGTGGTTGTCACAATATACTTGTGCTGTTGTGAGAATGGAGGGTTAACTGGACCTATGATATCAAGGCCCCATTGCTGAAAAGGAGAATCTACTGAGACGGGTTGCAATGGAAATGCTGGTTTTTGCAACCGCCCTGATGCTTTCTGACAGATGATACATTTACGACACAATGCATTGGAATCCCTAAAAAGCGTGGGCCAGTAATAACCGGCTCTTAAAACCTTATGAGCATTGGTGTCACCACCGTAGTGACCACCAACTTCTCCTGCATGCAACTCAAGAAAGACTTTTTCTGCTTCGTCTTTTTCGAGACAACGCATCAGTACGCCATCAAAATTTTGATGAAACAGTATACCGTTAACTAGATGAAAGGAGGTAGACTTTAGTATCAACGCTCTTCTTTTGGTGGGGTCAAGGTGATGGGGTGTTGATCCATGTTCAAGACAGAATCTAATATCGTCGTACCAGGGACTAACGAGGTTTTGTGTGCAACAAATCAAACTTTGATCACTTTTTTCTAGGTTTGACGTATCACTATCTTCTTACTGTCCTGTTTCCAAATCAACAACCAATTTACACAACCCTTGGCCTCTCACGATATGAGCTGGGGTGATCCCTAAGTCATACTCCTGCAAGGAGGTGACCCAGTTAGCTCTCTTCTCTCCTAACTCCTTCTGCACTAACAAGTTCCTTACGGCAGGGTAAGGGACACTGACTTTTGTCCTTGACTTCAAAAGATAGGACCGGAAATGCTTAACTGCTTTGAAAACAGCGTAGGCTTACCGATCAACCGTTGGGTAGTTAAGTTCAACACATTTGAAAGCAGAGCTCATAAAGGCGATGGGTACTTCGTTGTTCTCGAAATTCTTCTGGGTTAGGACCGCGGCATAGGAACGATCAGAGGCAAAAGTATAGAGTGTAAAATCTTGCGAGAAGTCAGGGCTCATGAGAGACGGAGCATTTATTATGGCCTTCTTTATGGCATTAAAAGCTTGATTTTATGTGGGTCCCCAGTGATATTGGGTGTCTTTCTTAATCAGGTTCTGTAGAGGCCTGACCATTTCGGAGAAGCTGGGGACAGATCTTCTCACGAAGTTAATCTGGCCTAGGAAAGACTGCATGGATTTCTTGGATGTAGGTGGGGAAAGTTTAGCGATGACTTGAGTCCTCTCGGGGTCAATAATCATCCCATCACTAGACACAATAAATCCTAGTAGTTTACCTTGTTCTACTGCAAAGATGGACTTTTTGAGGTTCAAAGAGATGTCGTATTTACGACATCATAGCAGAACGGTTCGTAAGTGAGCTAGATGATCGTCTTTTTTTTTAGAATAAACGGTCACATCATCCAAGTAAACTACGACGGAGTGATTGATTAAGCCTTGAAAAGCAATTTCCATTGCTCTCTGAAAGGTAGCACCATCATTAATCAATCCAAAGGGCATTTTGTGATAAGCATAAGTGCCCCACGGAGTACGGAAGGTAGTTTTGAGTTGGTCTGGTGGGGACATCAGGACTTCGTTGTATCAATAGAAACCATCCAATAAAGATAGCCTCTCGGAACCAGATACATGTTGCAGGATCTGTTCCATGGGTGGGATAGGATAATTGTCTTTGTCAGATGCTCTATTGAGGTTTCGGAAATCGACGCAAAGTCGAATTTCCCCGTTTTTCTTCCGAACTGGGACAAGGTTGGACACCCAGTGAGTGTGTCTAACGGGAAAAATTATTTTAGCACTTAGGAGTTTATTTAATTCTTTTTGAACGGTCAGTTCAAGTTTAGGGTGCATTTTCCTCAGTTTCTGTTGGAAGGGTAAGGTTTGGGGCTTCATCGGGATGACATGTTGTATGATATTGGGATCGAACGTTTTAAGATCATCGTATGTCCATGCAAATACATCCTTAAATTATTTAAATAATTTAACAAAAGCAACTTTCTCTTGTCTAGAACATCCCAAACCTAAGTTAATGCACTGAGGATTTTCACCAGTTCCCAAATTGACTTTTTCATAAGACAACGAGGAACTATTGGTTTTACAATTGACCGTCTTTTTAAATTTATCTTCAAAATCATAAAACTTCTCTAATCTAACTATGGATTTGGGTATAAAATTTACCATGTCTGATAGAGCTTCAGGAGATTTCGGATCAGGTATTACCGTAAAATCATGCAAATTGTCGTCGTGCATGCATTCATCTATCACTGGGCCTTGAAAGGTTTCTTCCATGTGGAGAAAGTTAATGATCTGTTGATCATCATCAAATACTCTCCATTTTGTGATATTGTCAGGAACATATGGTCGAAACAATAGCTCGACGGAGAATGCGTTTGGGGACAATCCTTCTGCAAGAAGAAGTTTAGAGGCTACATTATCTAGTAGATCTGCTTCAGCATTATTTAATCTAGGAATAGAATTTATATTGAAAGCAGAAAATTTATTCATTAAACTCCATACCTCAGACTGGTAACTTTTGAGATGCGGGGAAAGACAGTGTATAGAGTCTCTTACCTGCCTAACCACTATTTCAGAGTCGCCGAATACAACCAGGTTTTGAATGTTCATATCCAGAGCTTTTCTGAGACCTTGCAGTAAAGCCTCATATTCTGCAGTATTGTTAGTACATTCAAATTCTAGTCTAGGTGCCATTAATGTCTTGTTACCTACCGAATCGATAATGATGCAGCCTGCACCAGCTCCTTCTTTAGACTTAGAACCGTTGAAATATAGAGACCAAATTTGATTTCCATCGGGCTCATGGGACTGTTGTTTAGACGTTGTTGGTTGCATGTATGCTACGATCTCAGATTGTTGTTCTGGATTGTTGATAGGTGAAACCTCAGCCATGAAATTGCCAAAGAAGGTGTCCATCCCTTGGACTTTGGGGGAATCAACAGAAGGTGTATATGGTTCGTAAGCATCGTTCAAATCTGTGGCCGTGAACTTAAGGTAATGCTCACGATTCACCCTAATCTTGTTCGGCTTACCGTTCTCTGGAAGCCACAAGTGAGACGAGTCCGTTGCGAAGTAACCATGCAGCTGCTCTAACCAGTCCCTGCTCAAAAATAGACCATACACTTCTGGAATATCCACAACAATTATATCAATAACCTGATGAACCTTTGGGTTGGACGATAACCTAATCAATACATTTTTTAGTTCGCCTATAACTTTGACATTTGTCTGATCAAGTTGTATGATTTTCAAAGTAGATGGTTCCACTTCAACATTAATCTTTTGGAAAATAGACCAAGGCATCACATTAGATGACGCTCCTAAGTCCATCATACAATTATGCACATTTCTGTTGAAAATCTCAAAAGTTAAAAGAAAAGGAGGTACATTCTTGCGAGTTAAGAGTAGTAGCTTGTGGATTTTTACTCGCAATTTCTAATGCTACTTTATCTACATTATTTACATTATTTACATTATTTACAGGGACTACAGGAAGGCTTCCTTTATCTTAAGGATCAGGTTTATTTTTAGTGGAAGTCTTCTGCGGAAATTTGCTTTGCACAACCTTGTTACCATTTGAATTACCATTCTTGTCGTTCTCTGAAATATTTTGCAACATTTTCTGTAACAAAAATGGAAACTTCAATAACTCATAAATAGAAATGTTAGCCCTCAATTTTTTAAGATCTTCAACAACATCATAATCTAAGTTAGGGATGGCATTGCTCTGTTTAGTTTCTGCTGATTTAGATGGCTTTGGAGGTGAAGTTGTAGTGTTTTCGGTAGAAGGCTTGTTTGTTGTCTTACTCCTAGTGTTATAAGGGTGAACAGTCTCGAAGTTAGCTTGAAAGATATTGTCTGAGAAGTGTCCAAAGATGTTTGGAGAAGATTCTTCTTCTTGAATTGTTTCCTATTCAACTTCCTCCTGAGGGGTCTCAGGGGGCATCAAGTTATCTTAGGCTTCTAGAATTGTTTGAAGAGCACATTGCAAACTTTCTATATTTAATCCTTCGGGGTTTGGATTAGATCGGTTGGTAGGAAAAGGATTTCGGAAAGGAGGTTTGTAGGGTCATTTACTCGAGGAAGCTTATTCAGTTTACCTTTTTAATTCTATAACTTGATTCGACAGTTTCTGAACAACTTTAGTTAAATTTTCCAAATCAGAGTTTTCAGGTTGTGTTTTACTTTGAGTAGGTCTGGGGAGAATTTCAATCTTCTTTTTGGAAGAAGAACTAGTTTCAGTTCCATTGCTAGAAGAGTCCTTAAGACTAAGTATGTCTTTTTCAATCTGGCTAGCCTCCTCGAAGGCTTCTAACAACGTGGCCTTTTTAGATCGTTTAACCGAAATAGCTATACTTTGATGCAGAGCTTTAGTGTAGTAGGCTATTACAAGACTCTCAGCAGGCATAGAATCTGCAGGGATTCGGTTTTTAAGTGTTAAGAATCTTTGATTAAAATCTTTAACTTTTTCTTTTGGGTTCATTTTTAAGCTAGAAAGGTCCATGACTAAGACTTCCAGAGGTTTACCGTCTCCGAATTTTTCCAAAAAGCATGACTCAAACTTTTCCCAAGACACGATGGTATGGGGATATTGGGCAAAGTACCAAGTGGATGCGTTACCCTCAAAAGTATAAGGGAACAACCTACAGACAACATCTTCATGTTCAACATTGCGGAGTCTAATGGCTAACATAAAATTTTTAATATGATCTTCAACTATCTGTTTAGAATCAGGATCAAACTTGGGAATCCACGTCTCTGGGTGTTTAGGTAAAGGGTGCTGAGCTCTAGGTATAGCTACAACATCCTGGTCCAACCAGGGTCTAGCAGGGTTGTTCTGATTTTCCATTGGGGTAGTGGGTGTGGAAGGCTGAGAAGGCGATTTTCCTTCATCGGAAGAGGAATCTCCTCCAGAAGAGGAAGGAGATGAGGGAGGTGGTGAAGGAGGTATCCTAGATCCTCCTGCAGCAGGATTTGTGACTGGATCTGTAGAATTCACAGTGAGGTTAGTGTCACCTAATTGTTCTCTGATATCAGAGAAGTCCAAAGGTTGACCCCACGGATGGTTTGGTTGCCTAAGACGAGCTAAGGCGTTATGTGTTTTGATAAGAGATTGACGGACAATCTCTTGGATGTCACCACCTATAGGATTAGGGGTTGCCGGCTCAATTGTGATCTGTGGATCGTCGGTTGAAGTAGTTGTTGTTTGAAGGGGAATATCATCATGTGAATGGATTCTAGTCACTATAGGTGAGCGATTAGGGGGGGAGGAGTCTTGCGACTGCCTCGTGCCATTAATTAAGTTCAGTCCCTCCTTCTAGCGCCATTTGTTGATGGGCGAAGTCAACCGTCCGTCAACTGGAAGAGTGGTACCTGTCCGGGGTTGTCTAATAACCAAGGCCATTTGGAATGAACCACCCTGACGGGTTTAGTGGCTCCGTTAGCTGATCTAAGGTCTTAGGAAAACCAAAGAGAAAACTAATCTAAACTAACTAATCTAACTAAAACTAAACTAACTAAAAACTAAATAAAACTAACTAAACTAATGAACAATAAATAAAACAAACTAAACTAATCTACTATCTATAAATATAAACTACTAACTAATACTATGCTAACTACAATCTGAAATATAACTTATTTACAAAATATACAATATCTACAATTCACAGATTTAATTAAAACCTGCAAAACTCATTAGCTTTCTGCCCTAAGACAGAGAAAGGTATTTCTTTTTTGATTTTATAATTTTATAAACAAGAAATTAAACTTACTAAAATTAAACAATCTAATATACTAATTCTACACATATATCTGACTAAACTTATATCTAAACTGAACTACTAATAATATACTAAACAAACAAATGACAAACTGACCTGGAAACGCTCCCAATTTGTCCTGTGTATGATGACTTCGAAGCTGGTCGGAGGAAGGAAACTCACACCGGATGATCCAGAAGCTTCTCATAAATGATAGGCTGTACGTCTCTTTGAGTTGTTTATAGGACAAACAAGACATAAAAAATCATAACAATTATATGATCTATAAATTTCTGCAATAAGGGAAACCTGTTATGCAAAAACTTATACTTAATAATTCAACTCATGAAGAAGAGAAATCTGTCATTCACAAAATGAATTAAGTAATTTCTATGTTTTTTTTTTTAAGTACTTGGAAGAAATCAGATGTGGATTATATTGATTAAATCATATCATTTGCAAAAGACTAAGATAGCTAAAGTAGTCATTAACCAAATGCAAATAGATACACATAAACATGAAACAAAATATTGATATTATGAAAAGCTAAAGTTGTAGAAGAACATCAAATTTTGTCTCAGTCTGTATTAAAATTCCATATCCTTGTTCTCCCACGAATGAGGATGGTATTATTACAAAAATAATGAGTATTTATAAGTTTTTCCACAGGGTAAAACTTCCATGTGGACAGTATCAAACTGTTTACATAATCTGGGAAAATATTCCCAAGATCAACTAAACTAGGAAACTAAAATGAAAATAAATCATCCAAATATCCTCTAAACTGTCCATCAAATCCCATGCCATTCGAATTCACCTGAAAAGGATCCAAAATAGACAAGTTAGAAGACTCTTTTATCAATAAAATGATAAAAATTAAATTCTATAGACTAGCTACAGAATCAGCTGATTATGTAGCTAGTCAAAATGAGATACAGAATCAGCATCATAATCGATTCAAAATCTTTAAAAGAATTAAATCCAATTATCTTACAATGATCACTTGAAAAGGAATCAAAATGATTTTATCATTTAACATTAAACAGGATCAAAATGATTCAACCGAACACAAAGATAGGACTACTCTGTTCTTATGTTACCACAAAATTGGGTTCTCAGAGTTATAATCGGACAGTAATCCAATTGAAAAACATATCGTATGTTATACGATCCAATCCAACCAAATTATTTTTCACTCGTTATAGCTGTAACGATATAGCAAAAGATTCAAATCATTTAATCGAATACAAGGATAGAAATACTCTGTTTCGGTTATCGTTACAAGTCGGGTAAATGAAATCATATGTAACAACATCATAATCCTGTCTCAACAAATCGAATGAGATCATTTTGATATTCAATTGAAAACAAATCGCAAACGGTTTGTTATACTTGTCTCATCACAAGCGAAATCATCGCACTGAACATGATTATCATGATAACTGTATAGTATGTGAACGAATTCAAACCATAACTGACACATAACCAAAAACATAACAGGATAGAATTTGTCATAGATTTCAATCGTTGATCCTTGCACAATCAAGAGACAGGATTGATTAATTTTGATCACAATTGTTTCAATCAAACGAATTGTAACAGAGTTTGACCAATTCGTTTCACAAATCTAAAATACAAAGCATCAATTAGAATCTGGAATCGATTCATAAAACGAACTTGCCAATTTAGAACAAAAACAAATCGATTTAGCTAAGGATTTTCACACAGTTGTTATGATTCGAATTCATTTCCCAATTCGGGAACGAATGGTATTTGGGTGTATTGCTTTTATCAAAGAAACAGAGTAATTTTCCTTAACTTGGAATCAATCAAATATAGAACAGCACACGACACAACATCGTAACGAGTATCTTCCCGAAAACGTTTACTAGTCATAGCATACCAATGATAATGAAATCGGATCCAAACAAAATCGTAACAATCAAACTTAATCAAATCGTTTATCAACTATAGAACATGGATCATAACCAAATCAAATATGAGCATGATACAAACCAAACTATTAATTTTTTCACCTTAACAAGGCAAGACAATCAATCAAATTCAAACGAAGATCACTCAAATCCAATCAAAATCTATTGATTTCTATACTGGGAATAATCAAATCGTATACAGAATCAAAATTTGTTTCTATTCAAAGCAAAGCTATAAATAGAATGCCCTTAATATAACAGAGCCATTCAATATGTGAACATAACTGTTTAAAACTGAATTCAAATTGTTATATAAACCTAGATTATTTACAAAATGAAATGATATCAAATTTTCCATACTTGTGTAGCGACGAGGCTGCTCAATTATACCAGCTTGGAATTTACAACAGCCATGGCTTATTCCACGTTTTTAAACAGGATGGAGTCGATCGTCTTTTGTTTCTTATCTGTTGCTTGTAGCTTGGCCTTTTGACTGGTAAGTAGTGCAATCTTGTCTTCCAAAGATTGAATCCTTGACTGGAAAATCGGAACATCAAGAGAATATCGCTCTAACCATGAACTGCATTGGTCACAGGGTGGCTGTGTAGGTTTAGACAGAGCAGGCGAGGGTTTGGGTGAATGAGCGAGGGTTTCACGAGGCAATTCAATACCCGGGTAGTTAGGATCGTCCTTAAGGTGGGGGGGTAGGTTTGATACAAAATCATACGAGGGTTCGACACACAAACCTTGCGAATAGGGGTATTCGCTAGCTAAGAAATGCTCCACTTCCGAATCAGAATCCTCAATCAACACGATAGGGTTTGGCTCAACATGGGGTTTTGGCTTGTTCCTTGCCATCTGTGAAATCAAACATGCATTCTTTTTCCCTTTAACATTTGCAGTGAGGTTCGCCTTGGGATTTTTTCTCACAGGCTTAACAGTCTCAACACTCTTAGTCATAGTGTGGGGTAAGTTGATAGGAGGGTTGGCCGAGAGTTTAGGCATTAGGACATGATAGGGCACTAGGGTTTTAACCTTGACCTCACTCACCATAGGTTTGTCAACCTATATAGGGTTCGGATCTTCAAAACCATTCTGAGCAATGAAATTGCTCCAACTATCCCCGTGCAGACTCAAATGACAGACAACGATAATCTTAACAAGCCCATAATGAAAAAGGCTACTGTCAGCCTGGTGTCTTTTGTACTTCTTCGACATTTTAAACGGGCTACGATGCAAATAATAGGGCATATTGAGAGAGTATCCCATAAAAACCATAAGCAAACGCAGGTGGTGGAGGAATACAAGTCCGTATCGACCTTCGTAGGTCACAAACTGCTTGATTATCATTAACAAATCATGCCAACATTGTTTGAGCATAGTCACGGGCATACCTCTATCATAGGAGGTGATGTTGCGTGATTGAAACAACAATGTCCATGGAACTTCCTCGACCTTGCAATTCTTAAACCAACATTGTCCAGAGGTAGATAACCTCGTGGCTAAGTTGATGAACTGTTCATCAATCTCTAAATGTACATCACCTACCTTGGTTCAACAACCATCGAAGGTCATGGCGAACTGCCAAGCTATGCAAAGGTTAAAACCCTCGAAACGTTCCATGAAGGTAAGCCATCCACTGTCTTCCAAATCTTGGCAGGCATTATCAAACATCAACAAGGCTTGCCTACCATTGGGTTCAACTCGCACGACTAGTGCCATGGAGCTGAATGCATGGTCAGGGAAGGGTTTGAATTCATCAACACACAGTAACAGAGCTACCCAAACCAACAACAATGAATCGATCCAAAAGGGGTAAGCATAAATGTGCGCATGCGAAGGTGGCAGAGTCTGCCATGTATAATATTCATTATCCAAGTACAACTGCCACATTTCATAGTTGTTTACTCCATAATATTAGTTCAACCATTAATCCATGTGTACAACCAATGAAATCAAATGTGTATATCGATACGTGCCAGCACTATGCCATGGTGTTCAAAACATTCGACGTATAAATCAACACCAAAATCATTATGCGCCAATGTGTTAATCCATATAATCAAAAGTTCAACCAAGGTGCCAAAAGGTATTTATATAGTTGACAATCCAATAAGTTCATCATAAGGATTATATCATATATATATAATAAATTTAATCATAACCCCTATGCATTTCATAGAATCAATGATTAGGCAAGTCATAAAATGCAAATCCAAAGGCTAAATGTCTTCGATAAAACCAAGTTATGCAATCAATATAAAAATGTCCAATGAGCATAGTTTGAAAGTCCTTTCAACCACATAATGATAAACAAAAGGTAAGTGCAGTAGGCATATCGATAAAAAGATCATGACAGTTCAGATAATGATCGAAATGTGACCTCGAAAGGAGAAGTTTTCACGCTTATAGTCGTGAAAACTTAATGAAGACAAATGTGCAAATGTCGCAAAAATGAAAGTGTTGTCTATTTGAAAAATGCGACGAAAAACTTGATGTTCGCAAGACATAGGTGTAGGCAGCTTAGGATAATAATAAAAAAATGAATTGGCTGCCAACAATATGTTAACTCACAAAATCACCAATTAACCACCATCCTGCAAATAGTTGCAAGTCACGATTTATTTTTTTTATCTATTTATCTATGAGATGTAAATATTTAACTATAGGTGGGACCCCCTAAGGAGAAATAAAGGATGTTTATTTTCAAATATTCTTGGGATAGAAACATTGTTAATCTATTGAAAGTACATAATGTTTTCTCCTTCTTCCTTTCAATTTGATTATGAGCTCCATTTATGGTTTGACTAAGAAAGAAAGAAAAATGATTGTGCTAGTAGAACCTCAAAATTCCATATGTTGCATATGATTTACTCATCAGATGATTTTATGGTTATGATGTTGAAAATCAGAAAAGGCTTCATTGTGGGATCATAATTAATAAAAGTGTTCATTTATTCTTGATGCATACAATACCTCGCAAAGGAATGAGCACAAATGGTTAAAGTTCTAATGCATGGTATATTTAAAAGGGTGGTCAATTTCATTTTTACATGTATAGTATGAAAATATGGTTTATTGTGCTGAAAACCTTGCATATATTTCCAAATTCCATTGCATACAAAAATTAATGGTTCTATGTAAACAAAGGTGGCGGGTTATAGTTAAAGGGTTTGAGGTTTTATTGAACTTTACATATGGTATATTATATGAACTCAAACTTCACACTGCTATCCACCATAAACTATATTTTGATGTTATGGATCGAACATACATATGATTCTTATCACGCATTTGTATTGAACGTGGTATTTAATGAAAGGATGAAATGATAAATTTCCATGTGAAATATGGGCCATCGTTTGAGCTGGAAACATACATGGTGGTTGAGTGCCATGTGATGTCTCAACGACTCAGTTATGTTTCCAACCTTTCCAATGATGGTAAGAGTGGAAATCCAAAATGGATTGAGGAGTTAGCACATATTATTTTTTTGGAGAAAGTGATTCCCCATGCATTGAATGCATGGGACACGGACATTCACTTGCATTGATTTTACCACCATGCACTGCTTTCACACTTCGTTTTGGAATTTGAGTTTTTTAGCTTCCAATTAAAACTATGGTTTCTAAGATCGTTGTGGTTGTTTTTGGTAACTGTAGCTCATTTTTTTTTGAAATTATTTGAAACGCCAAGTGAATTTATGTTGTTTATCTTTTTCCCATCATTTTTTTTTTTTGCAATAACAACTTTGGGGAAAATCTCTACTAGTCTGTGAATGTGTGTGTTGTTTGTCCATATTTCAAGCTCGTCTTGTCATCTTTGAATGAAAGCATTCCATGTTGATTTTCATGGCTTGAACCTAGTCATGAAAATTGTTATTTCAATCTTGATTGTGTAAATACAATGAGGACTCGAATATGTTTATGACTCTTTTTTGATCCTCAAAAAAGAATGCAAGCTCTGGTTCTAACCTTCTTTCCACTGTTTGATATTTAAAGTTTGCAAATATAATTGGAAATATATGTGGGTTTTGTTCTGTACACATATATTATTTTTTTTGTTCAAAGGGTTTTGAGCCCATGACCTTGGAGTTCCATTATTCATCTTAAATTATTATCATTTAACTTTGCATGCAACAATTTTGATCTCATGACCTTCAAATGTTATTCTATAGCCCAATCTCGTTGGTCAACCATGCATTTCTTGGGTTTTGTCCCTCTTTTGGTTTGTTCGAACACTAGTTCTGGTTCCCCACTTGAGATTCATGAGTCCAAAAGTATGCCATTTCATGGATAATTCCCTTAGCCTTGAAGTCTCGAATATGGTATTTAAATGTCTTACTAGAACTCATTGGGTTTTTTTAAAATACTTATAACTCTCTGCATAAAGGAGCTTAGATATAAATCCAACATCCACTTTTCCTATATAAGAAAAATTATAATGTGGTTATTAAAGGTTTCAAACCTTGGCTGATTTTTGAAAAATGGTTTGTTATGATTGCTCGAATAAATAATTTTAGTGTATTTTATGAAGAGGTGACATAACGAGCTGCTGGTTTCATAGTTCAAACCATGAGTTTTTAAACACTATGCATCACATTTAAAAGCCTTGTTTTAGTCTAATATTGGAATTATGCATACCTGTTCGACTCAATACCTCCGCATTCTTGATAAAAGAAAAAATCAAAAGAAAGAAAATAAGTGAATTAGCATTGGTATATGATGTTGATATGACCAACATGGTATTAAAGAGGATTTTTAACACCCTGTTTCGAGTCTTGTTGAGTTTGATGAAATTTATGTGATTATGGACAAGATGTCGATATAGATACATTCATTATTTTGGGTTTTGAATAAATGATTGGAAGAGAGGGTACGACCTGTGTGCATTACTAATATCAAGGATAAATGACATAGGTGTGCTCTCGAAAGTAATTATATATTTTATACAAAAATTATTGTGAATTTATACGATGATTATAAAAATCATGATGGATGTCCTAGCTTAAATATTGAAATATGCACCCATAAGCATCAATAACAAAGGGTTAAGAATCTATTCATGCAGATTCAAAGGTCCTCAAAAGAATAAAATCTCAGGGAAGTGGACAGAGACAAAATGCCTCACATAAGAAATATGATTTTTTATTTCATGGTGTTATTTTATAATGATTTCATTGTTGAGACATACCTTATTTTATTTATGGACAACAATATGTTTGGAACAGATTTATGAGTCACTATTTTTGGATACTTTACAACAATGTATTTTGGATAGGAGATTGACATATTTATTTTGATAATTATATTTGCATATATGAGATATTTGGGAGATACAAGTATGTGTTTGAGATATTTCATATGTTGATTGGTTAGGATATATGTGCACAATGATGTTTTATGGTATGATCATTTTTGGAGGAATAAGGGAATATTTTGTAAGTTAAACAAAATAATTATTAGGGGGTCCCCACCTATTAGTTAATTTTTATTATACCCTTGATATTTATTATTAATATTTAATTATGCGTTGACCCTACTTAACTAAAATTAGTCAAATAGCTTAACTAAAAGTAGTTGAACTACTCAAACTACTTTTGGAAGGATAAAAGAATATTTGAAGGGACAAACAAAGGAGAGAGGAGATAGAGACAAAAACTATGATAAGGTTTTCTCTTGCTCTAGATTGAGATTGCATTACTACATTTATTCTTGAGATACTTAAAGGCTAAATAATTATTGTTGATAACAAGTTCTTACTGAAGGTAGTAAAAAGGAGGACCAAGAAGCATTGATTATTGACATGCTTATAAGGTTGATGATTTGTTTCTAATAGTCTGTAAATTCTTATTGGATTTATGAATTGATTTTTAGTGCTAGTTAGGAATTTTGTGCAGAGTCAAGGCAATGGCAAATTGTGGCTTGTTGATCCATTTGTTTTTCAATCTTGGTTTTACTTAGGAGGAACCAATCATCTCTATGATGATGTAACCTTTGACTTCTAAGTATTTGCCTGGTCCTTACCCATTGTGGGTATGAAAGAATGTATTTGGAAGTGTTCCAAAACTGAATGAATAAAATCACATGATGGTTTTGAGGTCTTATTTTGGATTATGTGTGTGATCTTACTTCAAATTTTTCCCTTTTCATGAATGTTCATCAAACTGTTTATATTTTTTATATAAATATTTTATTTTTCTTTATCATAAATCAACATAAAAGACAACATTGATCTCAAGAGAATATTTATTGAATTTTAATTGATAATTTTGCAAAATGTCTATAAACATAGGGTAACAATATCGACTATCTTGCCTTAGCCTAGCAAGATTCAAAATTTTGGTATTAAGATAGCTATTCCTTTTCATCAACAAAATATATATATCCAACGAGGTCAAAAGGTCAAATCCACTTATGTCGCTTGGTATTAGGTGTAAATGTTTCTCATTGATTATATTTACCTCCCATTCCATTCACAAAATGTGAGGAAGTGCTTGAAGGGTTTCCCGATAATTTTTTACATAGAAAAAAAAAATAATGAGTACATACACACACACAAATATATATATATATATATATATATATATATATATATATATATATATATATATATATATATATATATATATATATATATATATTCAAATGATGGATAGAAAACCCTAGAACAAGGTCATGTTAGTTCAATTTATTTAGGCCCAAAGGCTACATAATTTGGCACAACTCCCAAAGTTATCTAGAAGGATTTACATCATGTCATTGGTGAGACTTTGAGAATTGGTGGAGGTTGTATTAGCAACTCATTTTTACCAACTAATCAAGACATTGTCAACATAGAAAGGGAGAAAGCATGGGGTGGGATTTTATCCACTTATGTGTGCACGGGTCATACGATCATTTGTTTAATATTAATTGATATGGGTGTAACCACACATTTGACCAAGACCTTAAGGTGGCCCTATGGATCTAAGAAAATTTCTTGTGGGAATTGAACCTTGCCCAATGGTGAAAAACACTTTCTCTTTATTGTTGCCTCTAATCCATTTGGTACAAGCCCATAAACATGGTCATGTTTGGTGATTGAAGTGAGGCATCCACTAAGTTGACCCTAGGCCTCACAACCAATATGCGTGCAACTCACATGTGTTCCTATATGAGATTGAACATGTTCCCCTCCCCAATATTTCTTGTTGGAACAAGCCTCATTGAGATTTTAATCTTGTTGGGTAGGGGAAAATCCATCTTGCTTTCCTATTACGTGCACACACACACACACACACACACATCTCCATTATTGTTGCATCCATTCATATTTATATTATGCTAGAATAAAAACATACATTTTGGGTGGAGTGATTAAAAAAATAGACTTCGTGTTATTTGTAGTAACATTTGACATCCAAATGGGTTGAAACCAATGTTAATATAGTTGGTTTTCTAAAGATAGTTCAAGGTTTTATTTTGTTTGGTTAGGTTATCGGTATTGTTATTGTTATTTTTCAAATTATTTATTCAACCTTAGAAAAACATTTGGAGGACACTCTTAAGTTCGATTGGAGAAACCCTCAAACAAATGATATGTTGTTCTTATGGAATTTGTTATGTATATAGCTTCCAAGGTAGGTTTTAGGTATGAGTCTCTGGTAACAAAAAAATATCTTATCTTAGTAGTAGGTTGCAAGCTCAAATATCCAAGATGTTGGATCATGTTGTCATTGATGCCAGAGGATTAATGTCAAAAGAACAATGTATTGTCATAGTATATTGATGGATCATGTATTGTCCTTGATGTCAATGGATTGATTTCAAGTGGATTCATATTCATATGATGTCATGCATAGATGAAGATGGATCAATGAGTTGTCATTCATATATGATGCATAGATGAAGATGGATCGATGTGGTTTCATTGATATATGATGCATAGTTGGATTGATGTAAAGATGACTCATTATAATGGTTGATAAGGAGTACAAATGGATGAACTCCAAAGTGGTCCCCTTATGGTGAAAGACCTCACGGGAATACGCTTTTCGGTTTATTTATCCTAGTAGTATGGTTAGAGAACCCATGCTTAATTGTGGAATAATGAGATGAAGATCCGTGAATTTGTCAGTGAAACTATCTTAGATGGATAGTTCTTGTCAATCCATTTCCAGTGGTATGTGAAACGTCACATAACTCCTTAAGTTTGAGAGTCATGGTCTTACGAATTTGGAGGACCCTCATATGTTGGCTTGAATCCCCAAAAGGTCAAATAAGTCAAAGTGCTTGCAAAGAAGAAATTATTTGAATAATAAAGTGAAGTGACAAAGTCAAAGAGGATTATTTAAATAATAAAGTGAAGTGACAAAGTCAAAGAGGATTGTTTAAATAATAAAGTGAAGTGACAAAGTCAAGGAGGATTATTTAAATAATAAAGTAAATGGAGAACTTTATAATTATGGAAAGTGATTATAAGAAGGTTAACCCTAAAATGAGGAAAATGGGTTAAGTGGTCAAGTGGCTATTGGATACATGGACAAGTGGAAAATTGGGCAAAGTTGGACATAAGTGACTATGTGGACAAAGTGGCTATGTGGAAAAAGTGGCCTAGAAGATGCTTCTAAGGAAGCTACTTGGAGAGTATAAATAAGAGGAAAGGGTCTCTTGTGAAAATATCTCTTGAGCATATCTTGAAGATATATTCTGAGAGAGAGATTGACTTGAGGATATCATGGACGCATCAAAGTTTTCGTAAGTCTGATATCATGACGGTGAAAGCTTCATAAGTTTAAAAACCCTAGTTTCTGAAGGAGTGCATGAGTAACAATGGTCCAGAGCACGTACATACATGGGCTACAGTGAGGCAGGACGCATACACACGCGAGCTGAAGGAGGACAAAGTGTGTACAGTAGGTGGAAGTCATGAAGACTTGAGTGTGAGTTGGTGTCGGGTTCTTGAAGTCTGAAGAAGTTCCAGATCCACATTTTATGGGCTTAGATCTGCCATAGAAGCTCTGGTATGGTTACATAGTTGTCTTGATGGATACTCTTTCTTATTGTATGGTGAATGCTTGAGGAATTCTTGGTATGGTTGTTGTGATGTGGTTATGTAGGTTGATTGATAGAGTGAGCAACACTCTTATGGTTCGGTACTAATATGATTTCCATAGTATAATGGTTGCTTATACATGATTTAGTAGCAGTCATATTGTATAGTATGGAGCATGAGTAAGTTGTTGGAGAGTATGGATGTGTTGAGATTGGTTATGGTACAGATTGGACAATGAGAGACATAAGTGGATGTGACTAAGGGCTGCAGAGGATTTGAGTTTTTCATGAAGAGAAAACCCTAAATACTGAGAAGGAATACGCAGGTTGCAGTACAGACAGATCGCGTACATACGCAAGATGTACTACTAGTAGGGAGCGTACATACGTGTGTTGCACTACTTACAGGTCGCATACATATTGAAACATTGGTATCTGTTGAGGATTGATTCCTCTTCTTAGTTGGTGTCGAGTTGTGTAAGTTGAGTCTTGCATTGTAGAGCTGGTGCTCTTGTCGAGTTGTAACTCTATTCAGTTGTTGTTGATAACCCAAGGATTGTAGTCCGTAATAAATAAAAAATTGTATATACATCTTGTGTTCCTTGTGTTCCTTATGGTGATTACTTATTGATGATATATGTTGTTGATATATGTTCACATTTAACTGGTTATAAATTACAGTAATAAGTGTTGATTAATTGGTGATTTATAACTAAGGCATTTTGTGGAGAGAAGTTGAAAAAGAGACCTACACTGATTCACCCCCCCTATCAGTGTGGTCCGTGTGTCCAACAATTTTTATCAGAGTAGGCCGTCACTATATGCCTTAAAAAAATCTTGGACGAGATCCATGGACACACAAATGGATGATGAAGTTCCAATCCTTGATGAGGAAAATTATTCTACATGGAGAATAGAAATGAAAGTGCATTTGAAGGAAATAGGAACAGGTGTTTGGAAAGAAGCTATTGGTGGATCAGTTCCTTTGAATAACAAGTCAAAGTTTGCAGCTCAAAGGGAAGAAAAGAAGAATGATGCATTGGCTCTCAAGACCATTCTTAGTGGACTTTCAAGTTCTATCAAAAACGCATGGGGCAATGCACTTCCACCAAGGATCTATGGCTAAATCTAGAGAATACATACCAAATAAAAAAGTAAGACCTTGAAGACAATTCCATCAATATCAATGAAGGCAAAGAATATCCAAAATCCCCTGATTGCAATATTTCAAAAAGCGATGATGTTGAATATTTCTCTACAAGTGAAGATGAAAAGATAGAAATAGTTAGTGTAGAGTTAGATGATAGATATGCCATGGAAGAAGTAGAAAAAGAACTACTAGATCTTAAAAATAAAGTTGAATGGGGTCTATTTGAATACAACTATGACCATTGTTACATAGAATATAGCTATCTTTCTAAGAACACTAAAAAGTTTCTTAAAAAGAATCAAAGGCATATCTTGAAGTTAAAGGAAATTCTCAAGGAATAAGAAGAAAGTAAAAAGACTCAACTAGAAGAAAAAGAAGAAGAGATCAAAAGACTAAAGAATGAAATAGAAGAACATAAGAAGGTAGATGATGATGTTAGCAAAAGTATTGAAGTTAATGTCCATCTCAAGACCCAAATTGAAGAAGCCAAAAGGGTAGAGGAATTACTAAAGAATCAAGTAAATGAAAAGGAAGATTTGTGTCATAAGTTGGAAGTTGAAGTTGTTGATCTTAGAAAGAAAGTAGAGAAATCAAACAAGTTCTTGAATATCTCAACAATATTGAATGAGATCTTGGATAGTCAAAGATCACCAAATGATAAAATAGGTCTTGGATACAACAAAGAAACTACACATGTTGAAGCAAGCACCTCAAATAAGCATGAGGTAAGTCCTCACTCTTAAAAGATGAAAATAATGTTGCAAATCAACCATATACACAAGGCAAGGAAAGTCTCAAAATAACAAAGCAAGGAAGACATCAAGAATCCATATTTACACCTCAAGGAAGAGAGACACCTTCAGGATGGACACCAAAGCAAAGGTATGAAAATGTTTTTCATGGTCATTGTTACTCATGTAATGAATACAAAGATTTGGAATGCATATTTTATGCAAGGAGAGATAATGAAAGATTTCATAACAGCCTAAGGTGTTGGATATGTAATCAAGTAGGACACATTGTTGTTCATTGTCACATCATGAGATGCTACGGTTGTAGTGCGTTTGGCCACAAATCCTAGAATTGTTGGAACACAAGAAGACAGTCCATGATGAGGACTTCATATAGCATGACTAGAACAAAACATGAAGTTAGGAAGGGAGACATTTTTGAAAGGATGGAAGCTCAGAGTTCAAGTTCTAAGAAGTAGAGATACCTTCAGAAGTGGGTGAAGAAGATTGATCAATCAAAACAAAGTGGCAACCTTAAGGGAAGCTCAAGTTTTTCATCTTCAGAAGCATACACGGGTTACAATGGTAACAGTCGCATACATACACTAGCTGACCTATGAATAGGTCGCGTACATACGCGAGTTGTCTATGGAGCAGGTCATATATATGTGGTAAAGAGCCTTGGGAAAAGGGTTGTGCACATGATTTGCAACATGGTATGATGATATAACTTTGTGTTGCAGGGTCTGGCATGGTTTATTGCAGGATCTGACATGGTTTGTTGCATTTTTTCATGATTACATGTTGGCATATATAATTGATGTATGTATGGTGATGGAATATGGTTAAGTGTTGGAAGACTATCTTTGATGCATGGTTTTAACCCTAGAGTATGGATTCAAACATTTATCTATTAAAAAACAATGTTGGTTGTGACAGTGAAGTTATGACACTTTGGTTATGAGATATATCATGTTGATGCTAGCTAGAGATGTCATTGATCTATTGAGGCACACTTCTAGTACATATAGTTTAGGATGCTTAGTATTTGCTGAAGTGAATGATGGTTGAGGCAAATCATTTAGAGTACATGGCTAGTACTTATTTGAGCTCCATTGATATATCTTATGATGTATTGTGAGATGCATATTTGTTGGATATCTTGGTGCATGCATTTGGCATGAGGATGGGATACACAGTGGGACATGTAGTTGATGATTTGATGAGGTGGTCATATTGTACATCATTGATGAGTCATAACTTGATCTATAGTTGATGCATGATTGGTACACTTTTGGTACATTGTTAGAGGCACCTGCTAGGAGTATGATTGGCACATGTTTTATGGTGGATATGGAATACATCCATGAGGACACATGTTGATTGTAGTTCATCTTGTTGTGGTATTGGTTCATGGTTGATGCACTTTCTTGGTACAAGTGGTGATACATGTTTGGTGCACTTATTTATGTATGGATGATATAGTTGAGACACTTCATTGATTAAGTTACATGATTGTGGCACTTGGTTCTTGGTAGAGGTATATCATGAGTGATATGACACTTGTTTGAGGCACATGGTTGGCATGTTGGTAGAGGCATATGGTTGATGCACTCCATTGATGATATCTTATGGCATATGATATGGTATTGATGTACATGGGTATTGTGCATGGTTGGCACATGAGGTACTTGGTTGATATTTTGTTCATGATTCTCTATTCATTGTTGACATATATTTTGCTTCATGATGTATGGTATGGCATGAGTTTGATGCATGGACAGGTCCAAGGATCGTCATAGAAAGAGTAGTTGATCTATGTTCCAGCTGAGCAGTAGCATTTGCAACAAAATCATATTGTAGTGGTAGCATATTGTTCATATTGCAGAGAAGATAGGGGGAGTCATTCCTATTCCCATTATTCCAGGAGGAGAGATTTATCATATGCAAAGATAAATACTTGAAAAAGAGACCTATACTTGGAGAAAGAACACAGAGGCATAGTTCTAGGGGGAGCGATGGTCACAGTGGGAGCATGAGATATATATCTTCAGTATTACATTAGAGTGATATCCCTTTTTCAAAACGGGAGAGATTATTTAGAGGAATAACAAAGGAATTTAGACAGGGGGAGAATCCCCAAGGAGAGTTCACACAGGGCGAGTAGCCCCAAGGGGAGAATGACCCTTTTCCATTGATGTCAAAGGGGGAGAGATAGTCACATTGATGTCATTGAAATGACTATTGATGTACAGAAATGCCTTGTCTACATGTTTCCATCAATGATTGGTGTTGACATCAATGTTGGTATTGACATCAATGCCAAAGGGGGAGATTCAAGTTGGATCATGTTGTCATTGATGCCAAAGGATTGATGTCAAAAGAATAATGTCTTGTCATAGTATATTTATGGATCATGTATTGTCCTTGATGTCAATGGATTGATGTCAAGTGGATTCATAGTGATATGATGTCATGCATAGATGAATATGGATCAATGAGTTTTCATTGATATATGATGCATAGATGAAGATGGATCGATGCGGTTTCATTGATATATGATGCATAGTTGGATTGATGTAAAGATGAATCATTATCATGGTTGATAAGGAGTACAAATGGATGAAATCTAAAGTGGTCCCCTTATGGTGAAATCCCTCACGGGAAGACGCTTTGCGGTTGAGATATCCTAGTAGTATGGTTAGAGAACCCATGCATAATTGTGGAATAATGAGATGAAGATCAGTGAATTTTTCAGTGAAACTATCCTAGATGGATAGTGCTTGTCAAGCCATTTCTGGTGGTATGTGGACGTCACATAACTCCTCATGGTTGGAGAGTTATGTCTTTACAAAGTTGGAGGACCTTCATATGTTGGCTTGAAGCCCCAAAAGGTCAAATAAGTCAAAGTGCTTGCAAAGAAGAAATTATTTAAATAATAAAGTGAAGTGACAAATTCAAAGAGGATTATTTAAATAATAAAGTGAAGTGATAAAGTCAAAGAGGATTATTTAAATAATAAAGTGAAGTGACAAAGTCAAAGAGGATTATTTAAATAATAAAGTGAAGTGACAAAGCCAAGGAGGATTATTTAAATAATAAAGTAAATGGAGAAATTTCTAATTATGGAAAGAGGTTATAAGAAAGTTAACCCTAAAATGAGGAAAATGGGTTAAGTGGTGAAGTGGCTATTGGATACATGGACAAGTGGAAAATTGGGCAAAGTTGGACATAAGTGACTATGTGGACAAAGTGACTATGTGCACAAAGTGGCTATGTGGACAAAGTGGCCTAGAAGATGCTTCTAAGGAAGCTACTTGGAGAGTATAAATAAGAGGCAAGGGTCTCTTGTGAAAAATATATCTTGAGAATATCTTGAAGATCTATTCTGAGAGAGATGTTGACTGGAGGATCTCATGGACGCATCAAAGTTTTCGTAAGTCTGAGATCATGATGGAGAAAGATTTGAAAGTTCAGAAACCCTAGTTTCTGAAAGAGTACGTGAGCGGCAATGGTCTAGAGTGTGTACATATGCGAGCTATAGTGAGGAAGGACGTGTACACATGTGGGCTGAAGGAGGACAGAGCACATAGAGTAGGTGGAATTCATGAAGACTTGAGTGTGAGCTAGTGTCAGGTTCTTGATGTCTGAAGAAGGTCCATATCTGCATTCTATGGGCTCAGATCTTCCATAAAACTCTGGTATGGTTAAATAGTTGGCTTGATCGATACTCTTGATTATTGTATGGTGAATGATTGAGGCATTCTTGGTATGGTTGTTGTGATGTGGTTATGTAGATTGATTGATAGAGTGAGCAACACTCTTATGGTTGCCCACTCTATCAATCAGTCCAGTGCAATTATATGAAGAATTGGTTATCTACAATTTCTCTTTCTTCTATAAACTCACCCCTATTGAGAAGAATTCTACAGAAGTGAAGATATGATACGTAGTGGACAAGCATATTGATATGGAAGAAATTCAATGAGAACTTTTGATATCATTTATATATATTTATAAACTAATGATACTACTAGTAAAGATCAGTACAGTTGTTTGTGTATTTTCAGGACAAGTGTGGGTTGGTTACCTCCAACAAAAACATGTTTTTCTATAACCTGTGATCAAATTCAATCATGCCCTAACAATGCATAATCCCCAAATCAAAACTTGAAGTTGGTGGACCATGTAATCCAATTTTTATCATTAGATTAGAAGTAGGAGGAGACAGGAAGACTTGATCTTGATTTGTTGTGTGTGTGTTTTTCATTTGTTGTGTGCGGGCACAACATGGGATAAGAATGGATGGAATGTCCTTAATAGTCTTGATGTACATTTATATTTAGTCCCAGTGAAATATATGATGCATTTTCCAAACAAAAATGATGGGTAGAGTTTTGTTAATTAAATAGAAACCAAAAAGTGATATGGAATATTACCAACTAAATACATACTGATTTCATCCTGCTAAGCATGTTTGCATATAGTATATCTATATAGGACATATATGTGAATTCTTAATCCTTCATTTTTTCTATTGTCTGAAATTCTAGAGATTTAATCCCCAGAGAAAAATTTCAGGGTATAAAGCATAAGGAGTTTAGTGAAAACTCTGATAGAATATCGTGTACTAATAATTATTTCGTTGCTCGTGAAAATGAAGAGCAAAGACATCGGCTATGAATCTTGTACAAAATCCCACAAAAAGTAGAAGCATGTCTTTTAATCAGAAGGTTAGAGGAGCAAGAGCAGCTCCTCTTTGGAGAAGTTGTATTTGGCTACCCAAAAAAGTGGGCACTCCTTATTTGGGGTTTAGATTCCAGTGTATCTTCTGCTAGCTCGAGTCTACATGTTTTAATGTGCACCACCCCCAGAATTTTAGAAGCCTTGACCCTACTGATATGACCAGTGGTTGAGCTCTCAGCATCTACTTTGTTTATATTGGTTCATATGACCTACCCTACTTTAATGATGTAAAACTACCCACTTTAGGTAAAATCTTCATCTTTGCCTTGGATTTGTGTTCCCTCTCATTCCTTCGTACATGAATATTTCCTTGTAATCTGTAAATGAAATTTAGGCCTCTTCCAGAGACCTGTTATAAATAGCTATTATGACATGTAAAATTGAAACCATTGCAAGATTGGAACTATTGCAACTTGTCAATCCTATTATTTGGATCCAATCTAACTGCCTTACCCATGTTCTAAAGTCCTTAACTCACATTTTTTGTTCAACTTTGTGTCGATGGTCTGTACAATTTATGTACTTATACACACACACATACATACCTTGGAAATGAATGTTTTGTATTTCTGCAGTTATTCTATATATTAAATATTTTATGTGGTGTTGTTGAAGAATTCTAACCTAATTTTTCCAGGATACACTGCCTTGTTCCAAAACCCATTTTCCTTCCAAGATAATGGATTAGAGAAGAAAATTATCTTATCATCTTTCTTATAAACAAAGATGGAATTTGACATCATACATCCCAAAAGTTACTACTGCATGAGTTCTCAATGCTTATCATGCAAATAATATTGCTTAGAATGATTGCATGAAACCAGCTGACAAATCTTGGGAAATAGTAAAATATAGGTTCTCAAACTATGTTATCAGGTACACAAAATGTCAGTAGTTTATATAAGGACATCTTACTTCAAATACACACAAACCAAGCGTAACCAGCCTCAGGAAGCACGCAATCTATTTTGAAAATCCAAACTATATAATAAGTACTTAACTATTAATTTAGTTGGTTCTAGCTTCTATTACAGGCTAGGAAAATGCTAACTTCTTCCTCGGGCAATGGCATGAATTTCAAGAAGTCCGATGCACTAATTATCGATTTGGTCATACCATCATAGTGGAAAAATGTAAGCATGTGACATTTCAGAGGTACAAAATACTCCCCGACATCCACCATACGATACTACATAAAAGTATACAGTGTGAACACAAGAACAAGCTATGGCATGAATCACCCAGATGTCTAAGTAGAATTTCTAATAGCTTATAGGTGGTTTCTGCAAAATTAGAACATACAACATGTAAGCAACAAAACCTGATGACATTTTGTTTCTTACCACATTTAATAAAGCATGTATAGATTTATCAGATGAAAATAGGCATCTCACCATGACCTTCAATGATTTTGACCTAATATCTCCCCAAAATACCCTATTGCTCTTACAATAGATGCAGCTTCATCGAAGGTCTTGTTCATTCTCCCTTTCATCCAAACACGTACCACCATTACTTTGACTTTCTCCACGGTATCTAGAGTTTGTTTGTTGATTGTGCACCAAGAGTTATATCTTACCCATTCTCAGGGAAAGGTGTAAAAGTCTCATTGATAGAACCGGTGGATTGAGTACAGTAGTGTACAATACCCATTGTGCAAAACAAAACAAGAGGATGTAAATGTGTCATTGATAAAACCAAAAGAATGAGTACAATAGCATACCATGCCAGATGACAGTGTGATAGAAGATTCCAAACTATGTCAAAACAATCAAGGTTTGCCTTATATGCAGTTGTCCCAGTCACCATTAGCTCATTGCATCTCTATTTCCATTCAAGAAATTACTGAGAGAAAAATATGAAAAAACCAAGATCAGCTCCTCAAAGAAATGAATTATCAACTTCATAAAAAAATTATCTAGTTGTTGGTCGCCTCGACCAACTCCTTAATTGTTTTGGGACTATGCAAACAAAAAAGGATTTCTCTAAATAATTCTTGCAAAACTAGTGCTATCATGTTTTCTTTCTTGGAGGTTTGGTCTCCTGTGACTCACCAACGTTGGTGGGACCAACAACAAGTAACAAAATTCTTCCCTTCTAGGAAACAAATTATTTAGAAAAAGTAAAAGAAATAGAATTTGCTAGTTAGGATGAAATTATTTATAATCCAACATTAAGTGAAAAACAAATATTTTGAAAATAAATAGAATTCTACTGTGAAAAATATAAATGGCATGCGTATTTGGCTTCAATTTTTATGTATACTTCTTGGTGGATACCCTTTTGTATATCTTTTTTCTTTACAAGTTCAACTACTTCGATATTATTTACATGTGTGCACCCATGGTATAATCTTAATCTTTGAATTTGTTGTCCAAAATTCATAGGTGTAGGTGTTTTGTTTTAATCTTTTTCCTGTTTTTTGGTGTACTGATCGATTTACTCTTTATAATTTTATAATTTGCCCTTCTAAAATATAATTCTCTTTTTTGTTGTATTTCAGAAATCCAATTTTTTTAAGGTAATTGTTTCAATTAACCATTTGGCAGTGTTGGGATAATGTTATTTCCTTCTAGTATTATTTCTACGGTGTATGAATATCTTTCTCTCTCATGTGAAGAATTTTATCTTCTTATCATAGTTTTTGGTTTGAATTGTGTAAAATGTTTTTATCTTCTTATCATAGTTTTTGGTTTGAACTATGTAAAATATTTTAGTCCGATGCCTTTTGAGTGAACACTTCAATCATCCTTTCATTGAAATATCAGAAAATAGTTCTACAATACTGTTAAAAATGAAGGAAACTTGAATAAATACAAGAAGACGAGAATTAGAAAAATGAAAAAAACAAATAAAAATAAAAAGTAAATGATAAGGATAAAGGAAATAGAAAGGAAATATAAAATAAAGAGTATGACCTTAAAGTGCTGCTGATTGGTTTAGATCCTGTCTTCATTGGACATAAAGGAAACAGGTTAACAACCCAAGACCTAGAGGCATCTAGCAGGAGTGGATGTCTGCCCTATTATAGACCACTGAAGGGTTATTTCAAGTGGCCAGGTTTTGTATGCACACAATCATGATGCAGTTGCATCTCTAGGCCTTGTGATTGTATCAATAAAGGATAGGCCAGTATCCCTTAGTATTGTAGGCTTTTTCCTATTATGCATGCAATCCTTTGAGGAGCATGTTGTTTTAATTTTTTGTTGAAAGATAAGTATATTATAATTATTGGCTTCCTGGGATGAAGATAGATCGTTCAACTTCAACAACCATTTCTTGTAATTCTCTTTGCAATTCAAATACTTATTTGCCTTCATTGTAACTACTACCGAATGTAGTATGGGATATGGTGTATGTTGTTAATGCTCTAAATTCATTGTGAACAACAATTTATCTACCATGAGAGTCTACCTGAGCCATCATCTCTTGCCAATTCTCGAGCATGGATGAAGTGAAAGCAGCCATTCTCTTCACCATTGGTTGTCATTGACAACATGAGAACATAACTAAAGTCAATACATACTCTAAAAGACTCCAACTCTCAAGGACTCCTTAAGAAATAGTCTAGTTGATGCACATCCTTCTTTAGCAGAGGTATGAAAATTCACAACATATAAAATATAATTTGACATTCAAGAGGAAAACACTCTTGAAAATAAGATATCACAATTGTGATTGATAAAATTTTTGTATAATTAATAAGTCTTTTCAGTCTCAATGGATTTGATAAATCCTTTTTTTTTTTAATTTCTTAACTATACTTATTAGGTATAGTAGTCATGCACCAACATTCTCACTATAATTGGGCTGGGATGGGCTTGGGAGTTTTGCACCAACCTTATATGTTCAAAGTATAATCATAAATTAATAGTAACTTGATGCTTATATTTATCTCCATTGCCTTTGCATTTAGCTTGACTTGGAAGGTATGCACCAGCCTAATCAAGTCAAGTTATAAGAAAGATTGATAGTAACTTAGTGCATATATTTAAGGAAGTTCTTTTGTTGGTATGTAGCATACCTATATTTAATATTCCTAGACATGTAAGCTGACAATAGCTTCTAAAGTGTCGAAATCCTCAATTCCTTAGTTGAGAAACTGTTATAGTTTTTCACCCATTATCGAGCCTTATTATAGGGTGTTTGTTGTTATATTTGTTCATCCTTTATCAAGTCCTATTATAGAGTTATTGTGGGACATCTCCAAAATCCATAACCTTGAGTTTATCAACATTGAAGACAAGGCTCAACAAATATGCCAACAAACATTTTGTGTGAGACATTTATATTCCTTTTAATGCTTCACATTCAATATTAAATAAACATACAACACAATTGCATCTTTGTGGTTGGGATGTCAATATTCTATTTTAACCCTGCTTTGATGAATATCACTGAAACTCCACCATCTATTGTAGATAATACTGTATCAATCTCTCTGCTCAAACCTTCATACTGTACTGGCACATACTCTGGAGAAATGTACCTATGAAAGAATAGCCTCTAAAATATGATAGAATGTGACTTTCCAATCCCTTAGACATATAGAAAATTTAGGATACTACAATGAAACCAACTTTTCTATTGCAATGTAATAGAAGTAACAAGGTATCTGTCACTGTGGCAGGATGGGTGACAACAAACTTTCTCTTAGCTTCTTGTGTTACAAACAGATATATCATCATGAAGAAGGATGCATACCACCTTGGCGCATTCAAAAATATCTTTCCATAAATATACATGGCGTTGTTAACAAAGAATTCAACAAGAAGCAGGGGAAGCCATGAGATAAACATAAGTGCAAAAACATTGTTCACACTTCCATCAAAATCGCTTTGATTATAAGCTAAAAGAAAATAATGATTATGATGCAAGTATTTCATGGTCCACTAAGTCCATCTCTCAAGACATCTAAGGACGAATGAAGGAAACTCAATATTGAATGTTGTCCAGAAGAAGAGTTGGGGGGGAATCCAAAATGTCCACTGAGTTGTTGTATGAAAGGGGTCAACCATTGTTTAATCTTGGATGGTCTCTTTGTCTGTTGGTAATGGATCTAGTGTGGAAATATTTTTGAGGTGGTTGGGGAAGGGGGATGCTCCTTTTAGTTCACATAGATATAGAGTAAAAAATAATGCTGCTATCAATTTGTCTCTTGGCCCCTAGATAATGGTAGCACCATAAATAATGAACTAATCCTCTGGGTGGAATCTAGTCTAGGAAGAGGTTCAAGAGCATGGGAATGGATCTTGAATCCCTTCTACATGTATAAGTCTAGGCATCTCTAGAGGTGCTTGGAGAAACTGGAGAGGGTTTGAGCTCCTCGAAATAAACAATAGAATTGCCCACAAATCTTTTAATAGATGGGGCAGTAGAAGATAAAGTGCTCCACTGTCTTGACCTCTCGAAGATGGGACACTTGAAAAATATTTTTCATTTGGGTAGTGTGGTGATCTGTCTCAACCCATAGTCAATATGATCCCACCTAGAACTAGCCAAGGGGAATGCGAAGAAAGTTCACCCACTATTTGTTGATGATTGCAGCGTCATGAGACATTCTCCATGATGAGACGTCGTATGAGGGATCCTTGTGTTGGGCATACCCATGTGATGGGGCATCGTTCTCCTCTGTGTGAGAATTGAGTTGTTTCCCAGTGGTTGGGTATGATCATGTGATGGGTGTATGTGGTCCCTGTGGATAAGAACAATGTATGTAGTTCCTGTGGATGAGCACAGTTGATATGGTCCATGTGGATGAGCATAGTGGATGTGGTCCCTATGGATGAGCATAGTGGATGTGGTCTCTAGTGGCTAAGCACTAGTGGATGTGTGATATCCCTTGCTATATTGTCTGAGTAAGATTGACCATAACCCTAGTTATGTTGTAAAGGGTACAGGTCGGCTTCACCATATTTGAGATAATTAATATTGGGAAAATATTAATCAACTGTGCTCATCCACAAGAACCACATCCATTGTTCTTATCCATAGGGACCACATACACCCATCACATGAGCATACCCAACCACCGAGAAACAACTCAATTCTCACACAGAGGAGAACGATGCCCCATCACATGGGTATGCCCAACACAGGGATCCCTCAGAGGACGTCTCATCCTGGAGAATGTATCATGATGCTTCAATCATCAACAAATAGTGGGTGCACTTTCTTCGCATTCCCCTTGGCTAGTTCTAGGTGGGCTCATATTGACTCTAGGTTGAGACAAATCACCACACTGCCCAAATGAACAATATTTTCCAAGTGTCCCATCTTCAAGAGTTCAAGATAGTAGAGCACTTGATCTTCTACTGCCCCATCTATTAAAATATTTGTGGGAAATTCTATTGTTTATTTCAAGGAGCTCATATCCTCTCCACTTTCTCCAAGCACCTCTAGAGATGCCTAGCCTTATACATGTAGAAGGGATTCAAGCTCCGTTCCCATTCTCTTGAACCTCCTCCTAGACTAGATTCCACCCAGAGGATTAGTTCATTATTTATGGTGCTCCCATTAGCTAGGGGCCAAGAGACAAATTGATAGCAGCATTATTTTTTACTCTATATCTATGTGAACTAAAAGGAGCATCCCCCTTCCCCAAATACCTCAACAATATTTCCAAACTAGATTCATTACCAATAGACAAAGACACCATCCAAGATTAAACATTGGTTCACCCCTTTCATACAACAGCGCAGTGGACATTTTGGATTCCCCCCCAACTCTTCTTCTGGACAACATTCAATATTGAGTTTCCTTCATTCGTCCTTAGATTTATTGACATATGGACTTAGTGGACCATGAAATACTTGCATCATCATCATTATTTTATTTTAGCTTACAATCGAAGCGATTTTGATGGAAGTGTGAACAAAGTTTTTGCACTTATGTTTATCTCATGGCTTCCCCTGCTTCTTGTTGAATTCTTTGTTAACAACAGCATGTCTCTTTATGAACAAATATTTGTCAATGCACCAAGGTGGTATATATCCTTCTTCATGATGATATGTCTATTTGTAACACAAGAAGCTAAGAGAAAGTTTGTTATCACCCATCCTGCCAGAGTGACAAAGACCTTGTTCAAGTAATACATTGTTACTTCTATTACATTGCAATAGAAAAGTTGGTTTCATTGTAGTATCCTGAATTTTCTATATGTATAAGGGCTTGGACAATCACATTCTATCATAATTTAGATGCTATTCTTTCATAGGTACATTTTTCCAGAGTATGTGACAGTACAGTATGGAGGTTTAAGCAGAGAGAATGATACATTATTCTCTGCAACATATGGGGGAGTTTCAGAGATATTCATCAAAGCAGGTTTAAAACATAATATTGACATCCCAACCACAAATATGCAATTGTGTTGTATGTTTATTTAATATTGAATGTGAAGCATTAAAAGGAATATCAATGTCTCACACAAAATGTCTGTTGGCATATTTGTTGAGCCCCGTATTCAATGTTGATAAACTTGAGGTTATGGATTCCAGAGATGTCCCACAATCACTCTATAATAGGACTTAATAATGGATGAACAACTATAACAACAAACACCCTATAATAAGGCTCGATAATGAATAAACAGCTATAACAGTTTCTCGAGTAAGGAATTGAAGATTTCGTCACTTTAGAAACTATTGTCAGCTTACATGTCTAGGACTATTAAATATAGGTATGCTACATACCAACAAAATAACTTCCTTAAATATATGCACTAAGTTACTATCAATCTTGCTTATAATTTGACTTGATCAGGCTAGTGCATACCTTCCAAGTCAAGCTAAATGTAAAGGTAATGGAGGTAAATACAGGCATCAAGTTACTATTAATTTATGCTTATACTTTGAACATATAAGGTTGGTGTAGAAATCCCAAGCCCATCCCAGCCCAATTATAGTGAGAACGTTGGTGCTTGACTACTATACCTAATAAGTATAGCTAAGCAATTAAAAAAAAGGATTTATCAAATCCATTGAAACTGAAAAGACTTATTAATTATACAAAATTTTTATCAATCGCAATTGTGATATCTTATTTTCAAGAGTGTTTTCCTCTTGCATGTCAAATTATATTTTATATGTTGTGAATTTTCATACCTCTACTAAAGAAGGATGTGCATCAAATAGACTATTTCTTAAGGAGCCCCTGAGAGTTGGAGTCTTTTAGAGTATGTATTGACTTTAGTTATGTTCTCATGTTGTCAATGATAGACAATGGTGAAGAGAATGGTTTCTTGCACTTCATCCATGCTCGAGAATTGGCAAGCGATGATGTCTTAGGAAGACTCTCATGGCAAAGAAATGGATGTTCACAATGAGTTTAGAGCATTAAAAAAAGACATCATATACCATACTACATTCGGTAGCAGTTACAATGAAGGCAAAGAAGTATTTGAATTGTAGAGAGAATTACACGAAATGGTTGTTGAAGCTGAATGATCTATCTTCATCTCAGGAAGCCAGTAATTATAATATATGTATCTTTCAACAAAACAGTAAAACAACATGCTCCTCAGAGGATTGCATGCATAATAGGAAAAATCCTACAATACTAAGGGCTATCGACCTATCCTTTATTGATACAATCACAAGGCCTAGAGATGTAGTTGCATCATGTTTTTGTGCATACAAAACCTGTCCACTTGAAATAACCCTTCAGTGGTATGTAAGAGGGAAGACTTCCACTCCTGCCAGAGACCTCTAGGTCTTGGGTTGTTAACCTATTTCCTTTATGTCCAATGACCACAGGCTCTTAACCAATCAGAAGCACTTTAAGGTCATACTCTTTATTTTATATTTCCTTTCTCTTTCCTTTATCCTTATCATTTACTTTTTATTTTTATTTGTTTTTTTCATTTTTCTAAATCTCGTCCTCTCCTATTTATTCAAGTTTCCTTCATTTTTAACAATATTTTAGAACTATTTTCTAATATTTCACTGAAACGATGATTGAAGTGTTCACTCAAAAGGCATCAGACTAAAACATTTTACACAGTTCAAACCAAAAACTATGATAAGAAGATAAAAACATTTTACACAGTTCCAACCAAAAACTATGATAAGAACATAAAAATCTTCACATGAGAGAGAAATATATTCATACACTGTAGAAATAATACTAGAAGGAAATAACATTATCCCAACACTGCCAAATGGATAATTGAAACAATTACCTTTAAAAAATTGGATTTCTGAAATACAACAAAAAAAAAACAATTAAAAAAGACAATCTTATTTTAGAAGGGCAAATTATAAAGAGTAAATCAATCAGCAAACCAAAAAACAGGAAAAGACTAAAACAAAACACCTACAACTATGAATTTTGGACAACAAATTCAAAGCTTAAGATTATACCATGGGTTCACACATGTAAATAATATCAAAGTAGTTGAACTCGTAAAACAAAAAGATATACAAAAGGGTATCCACCAAGCAGTATACAAAAAAATTGAAGCCAAATATGCATGCCATTTATATTTTTCACAGTATTATTCTATTTATTTTCAAAATATTTTTTTTTCACTTAATGCTGGATTATAAATAATTTCATCCTATCCAACAAATTCTATTTCCTTTACTTTTCCTAAATAATTTGTTTCCTAGAAGGGAAGAAATTTGTTACTTATTGTTGGGCCCACCAACGTTGGTGAGTCACAGGGAGACCAAACCTCCAAGAAAGAAAACATGACAGCACTAGTTTTGCAAGAATTATTTAGAGAAATCGTTTTTTGTTTGCATAGTCCCAAAATAATTGAGGAGTTGGTCGAGGCAATCAACAACTAGATAAATTTTTCATGAAGTTGATAATTCATGTCTTTGAGGAGCCGATCTTGGTTTCTTCATATTTTCCTCTCAACAATTTCTTGAATGGAAATAGAGATGCAATGAGCTAATGGTGACTCGAATAGTTGCATATAGGGCAAGCCTTGATTGTTTTGACATAGTTTGGAATCTTGTATCACACTATCATCTGGCATGGTATGTTATTGTACTCATTCTTTTGGTTTTATCAATGACACATTTACATCCTCATGTTCTCTTTTTCACAATGGGTATTGTACACTACTATACTCAATCCATTGTTTCTATCAATGAGACTTTTACAGCTTTCCCTAAGAATGGGTAAGATATAACTCTTGGTGCACAATCAACAAACAAACTCTATATACTATGGAGAAAGTCAAATTACTAATGGTGGTACGTGCTTGGATGAAAGGGAAAATGAAAAAGACCTTCAGTGAAGTTACAGCTATTGTAAGAGCAGTAGGGTATTTTGGGGAGATATTAGGTCAAAATCATTGAAGGTCATGGTGAGATGCCTATTTTCATCTAAGAAATATATACATGCTTTATTAAATGTGGTAAGCAACACAATATCCTCAAGTTGTGCTTCTTACATGTTGTATGTTCTGATTTTGCAGAAACCACCTATAGGCTATTAGAAATTATGCTTAGACATCTAGGTGATTCATGCCATAGCTTGTGCTCATGTTCACACTGTACACTTTTATGTAGTATTGTATGATAGATGTCAGGGAGTATTTTGTACCTCTGAAATGTCACATGCTTACATTTTTCTACTATGACGGTATGACCAAATCAATAATCAGTGCATCAAACTTCTTGAAATTCATGTGATTGTCTGTGGAAGAAGTTATCATTTTACTATCCTGTAATAGAAGCTAGAACCAACTAAATTAATAGTTAAGTACTTATTATACAGTTTGGATTTTCAAAATAGACTGCTTGCTTCCTGAGGCTGGTTACGCTTTGTTTGTGTGTATTTGAAGTAAGATGCCCTTATATAAACTACTGACATTTTGTGTACCTTTTAACACAGTTTGAGAACCTATATTTTACTATTTCCCAAGATTCATCAACTAGTTTCCTGCAATCATTCTAAGCAATATTCTCTGCATGATGAGCATTTAGAACTCATGCGGTAGTAACTTTTGGGATGTATGATGTCAAATTCCATCTTTGTTTATAAGAAAACTAATAAGATAATTTTTAGTGATTCTCTAATCCATTGTCTTGGAAGGAAAATGGGTTTTGGAACAAGGCAGTGTATCCTGGAAAAACTAGGGTAGAATTCTTCAACAACACCACAGAAAATATTTAATATACAGAATAACTGCAGAAATACAAAACATTCATTTCCAAGGTATGTATGTGTTTGTGTATAAGTACATAAATTGTACAGACCATCGACACAAAGTTGAACATAAAATGTGAGTTAAGGACTTCAGAACATGGGTAAGGCAGTCAGATTGGATCCAAAGAATAGGACTAAAAAGTTGCAACAGTTCCAATCTTGCAATGATTTCAATTCTACATGTCATAATAGCTATTGATAACAGGTCTCTGGAAGAGGCCTAAATTTCATTAACAGATTACAAGGAAATATTATTGTATGAAGGAATGAGAGGGAACAAAAATCCAAGGCAAAGATGAAGATTTTACTTGAAGTGGGTAGTTTTACATCATTAAAGTAGGGTAGGCCATATGAACCAATATAAACAAAGCAGTTGTTGAGAGCTCAGCCACTAGTCAGAGAAGTAGGGTCAAGGCTTCTAAAATTCTAAGGGTGGTGCACATTAAAATATGTTGACTTGAGCTAGCAGAAGATACATTGGAATCTAACCCCCAAATAAGGAGCGCCCACTTTTTTGGGTAGCCAAATATAGCCTCTCCGAAGAGGAGTTGTTGTTGCTACTCTAACCTTCTGATTAAAATACATGCTTCTACTTTTTGTGGGGTTTTGTACAAGATTCATAGCCCATATCTTTTCTCTTCATTTTCACTATCAATGACATAATTATTAGCCCGCGGTATTCTATCATAGTTTTCACTAAACTCCTTATTCTTTATACCCTGGAATTTTTCTTTTGGGATTAAAGCTCTAGAATTTCAGGCAACGGAAAAAATGAAGGATTAAGAATTCATATATATGTCCTATACATATATACCAGATTCAGACATGCTTAGCAGGATGAAATCGGTATGTATTCAGTTGGTAATATTCCATATCACTTTTGGGATTCTATTTTATTAACAAAACTCTACCCATCATTTTTGTTTGGAAAATGCATCATATATTTCACTAGGACTAAATATAAATGTACATCAAGACTATTAAGGACATGCCATCCATTCTTATCCCCTCTTCATCAAGACCAAGTCTTCATGTCTCCTCCTACTTCCAATCTAATGATACAAATTGGATTACATAGTCCACCAACTTCAGGTTTTGAGTTGGGGATTATGGATTGTTAGGGCATGATTGAATTTGATCACATGTTATAGAAAAACATGTTTTTCTTAGAGGTAACCAACCCACACTTGTCTTGAAAATACACAAAAAATTGTACTGATCTTTATTGGTAGTATCATTAGTTTATAAATATATATAAATGATATCAGACGTGATCATTGCATTGCTTCCAGATCAATATGCTTGTCTACTACATCTCATTTCTTCACTTATGTAGAATTCTTCTCAATAGGAGTGGGGGCTCTAACATGATCGGCGACGGGAAATTGACGAAAATGGGTGTCGATAAAAGTCCCTTTCGTTTGGGGTTTAGCCTACACCTTTCTTATGTTGTGTCTATACCACTCACCACCAATTCATATGGATGATTTCGTACCACACATGCAACAACCAAATTAATTGAATAACTTTGTAAAAGTTGTGTCTGTACAACTCACGTACGTATGGACCCCTACCATCACTGTACTGTAAAAAAAGGAAATAGTTAATTAATTACATAGTTGTACAGTTAATTAATTGCAATCTGTACAAAATCAACAAATTAATTAATTTAATTTAATTTAATTTAATTGTCATACAATATCAAGGAAAAATCAGAAAAATAAAAATTTAATTTAAGATAGTATAGTAAATTAATTCGATCAAAATTGATCATAAAATTTCACCGATGACTGGGAAGATGAAAATGAATGAATTTAAATTAAGGTTGGACAAAATGGAAGCAAGGAAGGAACAACTGGAAAAACAGATAAAGTGGAACCATGATAACTTACGAGATGAACAAGCTAAGTTGAATGAAATGGATGTTAACTTACAAGAGGAAGTTACTAAAAATTACACTGAAGTAAAGGGTCATATACTAGATCTCATCAATTCTAAAAACAACGTTGTTCCACAATAAAAATCCTTAAATGCTTCAAAACCCCTCCAGCCTGGCTAACTTGCCAATTCCACAAATAAGTATACCCCCATCTAACACGATAATACCACAAATAAATATACTTTAGGACATGGTATTTCCTAACCAATTTCATCCATATACCAGTTTTTCATACCCACCTAGATACATAATTGTCAAAATTTGATGGGAATGAAAAACAAGGAGTGTCCTGGTTTAACAAGGCAGAAGCATTTTTTGAAATATATGGTATCTATAATGACAATGAAAAAATCAGATATGCATCCATGCAACTAGAAAGAAATGTGTATAACGAGTACATGTGGTAGAAAAAAATAGGATACACAATAAGTTGGAATAAGTTTAAAGATGTTTTTTTCAAAAGATTTCAAGGTATCAAAGAAGAGTATTTTTTCACAGAGCTCACTAGAATACAAAAAAAGGGAACATGGATGATTTTACTCGTGAATGGTAAAACCTAGCTACAAGAGTACCTGGGTTATCAACAAAATGTCTAGTTCAATCATATATAATTGTTCTTAAATATCACATCTAGAATGAATTGAAGTTACACAATATCACAGATACATAAACAACAATACATAAGGCAAGGGAAGCAGGGAGAAAAATTGAAAGATCATTTTTACAAAAATTTGATAACACTTATTCATGATGAAAATACAATGATTGTAGGTTCTATGGAGACAGATGTATACCTGGAAAAAAAATTATAACCCAAAAATCATATAGGCATAAGGATAATAATGAATCTAACTCTTCCAGTAGACTCTCTGAGGGGGGAGAAAAAGGAAAGAAAAAAATTGTCATAGATGCAGTGAATAGTGATCTCCAAGCCATATATGTGCACCTAGCCACACATGTCACTACAAAATTATAGATGGGAAAGAAGTGCAAGTTGTCTCTTATGAAGACCTGTTGGACACTGGTGAAGATGAAAACTCACCAAAAGTGTCATTATCTTCAATCACCTACATAAAACAAACTCATAAAGAAGATAAGTCGGAGGTTTTAGTCCAACAAGAAAAATTGCCTATAGTACATTATACTCCACCTCATATGAGGAGGAAGGGTACTATCCACAATAGATAGGGTGGGAAACCCATGATTGTTGTTGAAGAAATTATAGAAACAATGAAACCAAATACCTTAAATATCAAAGGAAACCTAAAAGGAAAAGGTATCACAATATTAGTAGATTTGGGGAGAAGCCACAAATTTATGGACATTAATCTCGCAAAGGAATTAAATATTTTTGTATATCCTGTCAAGGACCTCCTGGTTACAATTGTTGATGGTCAAAAAATTGAAGGATTAAGATGATTCCATAAATTGTCAATACATTTACAAAAGTTGGAACTAGAAACCGAATATGATATGTGATCTTTTCATCGTGACTTATAAAGAATTTCATTAAATGAGCATAAATTAAAGTGCACCATTACATAAGGGAAAACTAAAAAATGAAGAGACATAAGCATCAGATATGAGCACAAAAACTTGATAACGGAGTTCATCCCTAGTGGACTACATCTCCGGGTCCTGCTCTCAAATGGGTAGGCTCTTTCATTAACTCAGCAAAAGAATTTGGCAAAATACATTAGTATACCTCATTTTGAAATCAAGCTGCAAAAATAATGCTCAGATCAGATAATAGACAACACCATCGAATTCATGGCATAGAATTACCCAAAAACGACTATCTCCACACCTCGATCTGACTCTGCCACTCCCAGGCCCAAGAAGAATTATGTCTTGATTTTTGTTCCCTCTGCAACCTACAATAATGATAGACCCTGCCTTGAAATCCATGCATGCAGTCATATGGTCCATGCCTCTCCCCTTTCTGGCTAGGCGGATACATGTTTAAGTAGCACCTGGGTGGACGGACTTAGCAACGGGTCCGTTGGGTGAGTTAGTTGTCGGCGCTAAAGTTAAGGCGTTACATATGGGGGAGGTCCCAGGGTAAAACCCGCGGGCCTCCCCTTTTGGGTCATTGGTTACAAAATCCACTATGTTAAGTGGTCAACTTCTAGACTTGGCAGATGTACTAGATATGGCGGGACCTCCCTAGATTTGGCAGGGTCCGTTTTTATATTTTTTTTGAATTTTGGTCACGGGCCCTCCTTGGGCATTTCGGGGGTGCCACATGGCACCTGCTGATTGGGCCACGTGGTACCCTTGGATTAGCCCACCTGGATTCCCAGTCATGCTGATGTCACCTCAACGTCAACTATGTACATGACATGTGGTGCCTTCTGGGTGGTGACAGGTGGCATCACCTGGGGGTGCCACGTGGCATTTTTCTACTGGTCCAAATGAAGCCCCGAAATTCCTATTGGCGAGTGACACATGGAAGCCTCTGATGCTACCACGTGACATGTTGACATTAGAAGTCAACATGCTGAAATCATCCTACCATGTCAGTTTTTGATGTCATGCTGACATCAGCAGTATAGATGATGATGTGGCCCCTATTGACTTGCCTTGTTTGACCACAACTTTGACCGCAAATATATTTCAATCCGTAACTCTATTTGACGATCTGTTTGCACCATTAGAAATCTTGCAATGCGCTCTTCATGATCATTCCATTTTTACTGAGTTTTGGGAAATTTGAATTTATTCCCTTTCTCTATTTGTTGGAGACATTCTGAGCATTCTTAGTTGCCTTTATGAGTTTTGAGTTGTTCTTAGCCTTCTCTGGATCCTTTTTGGATCATGCCTTCCCACTGAGAGCTTTTTGGACCACCAAAATCTTTCATAAATCAATAGGTAAGTGAGGGAAAAGTTCCCTCACTTTTTCATTCTCAAAAAGTTCCCTCACTTTTTCCTTCTCAATCCACTTTTCCTTGCTTGGATGTGTGTCTTTTAAGCCTACTCGAAGATAATCAATATCACCCCTGCATGAATTCCTTCTCCTCCTGTCCAGGATGATATCTTCTTGTAGCTCATCCAAGTACTCAGGTGAAAAATTTTCAACTTAATGTATTGAAACTTCCTCATCTTGATCCATGATCATGGGAGGCTCAAAAAGTTTCAAATTCTCAACGTTCACAACTGAGTAAATATGCATGTAAGGTGAAAGATCCAGAAAAAAAATCATTGGTACCACTTTTCTCCAAAATAATGAAGGGTCCATAATGAATGGGCTTGAGTTTCTTTCCTTCACCCTTCAATATCTCCTTACTGATGTGAAGCTATACCCAATCTCCATCTTGGAATTCATGATTGACCCTGTGCTTTTCATGCCGAGATTTATACTATTCTTGACTTTTCTCCAACTATTCCCTGACTACCTGATGTATCTGTTGGATCCTCTAGATGAACTTGCGGACTCTGTCCTTTGTTCATTCTTCATTCACATCATCATATCTCCAATACATCAAGTTCAAAGGAACCTTTGGTAGGTACCCAAAACATGTCTCAAAAGGTGAACTCTGAGTGGATGAATGTAAAGCTCAGTTGTACACATGTTGTACATAGGGTATTTATTCATCCCATAACTTGGGATGCTTGTTGCAGTATCCTCGAAGAAAAAGTACCATTGTTCATTTTACCCCTTATGTATGTCTGTCGGTCAGTGGATGGAAATAAATGCTCCTCTTCAATTTGGTGTCCATCATTTTTCACAAGCTAGCCCAAAATTCCCCAAGGAATTGAGTATCTCGATCTGAGACAATGGATGTGGGTAATCCAAAGTGAACCCAAACATGTTGAAAGAAGAGATTAGCAATCTGCTCAGCAGTGATCTTCTTTTTGCATGGCATCAAGGTACACATATTGTTGAACCTATCCACTACAACATACAAATAATCATGACCCCCTTTGGTCATTGGTAAACCCCCTACAAAATCCATGGAGACACTTTCCCATGGATGGTATGGAACAAGAAGTGATGAGTATAGCCCCAGTTTTCTATTAGTGGGCTTACAAGTAGAACACATCACACACCCCTTTACATATTTAGTTACAATTTCTTTCATTTGAGGCCAGTAACAAAACATCTGTAAATGAGCGATGGTTTTCCCTACCCCAAAATGACCAAACACAAGAGAAGTGTGAGCTTCTCGTATTACATGGACTCGTTCACTTGTAGGAACACATAGCTTTCCAAGATGGTAGAGTAGTTTTTCATGTAGATAATAGTTCTCTACCTGTGCACCAAGGGTTAGCTTCGCATATACTTCTTTAAAATCTTCATTGATGGCATATTGTTATACATAGCTATCATGAGATAAAGAATTATTCTTCAAAACAATAGAAGCAATAATAGAAGGTCTAGAAAGCATATCAACTACCTTGTTACTTGTACCCTTTTGTACTTGATTACCAAGTGAAATTGTTGTAGAAAACCCATCCACCAGTAGTGTTGAGATTGTTGCAATTTGTTCTGTCCTTGAAGATATTGTAAGGGTTTGTGATCTATATGTATGATTGTTTCCTTCTCTAACAATTAGCGTTTCCATTTCTTTACACTCTGGACTAATGCATACAATGCTTTATCATATGTAGGATATTTAACAACAACTTGGTTAAAATTTTCAGAGTGGTAATAGATAGGCTTATGATATTGCATCAATACTACACCCATGGTGTATCCATTGGCATCTGTCTTGATCTCAAAATGTTGTTGAATATTCGGCAGTGCTAATACTAGTGTGGTACTAATCTTCTCCTTCAAAATGTTGAAATCTTTTTTTTTTCTTTCCTTCCCACTGAAAAGTGTTCTTCACACTGGTTAAAGCATGCAAAGGAGTTGATATAAAGGAGAAGTTGGGAATGAATCTCCTCCAATATTTTACTACACCTAAGAAGCTTCAGAATTCAGTTACACTTTTTGGCTCAGGCCATTTTACAGTTACATCAATTTTGGAAGGATCAATTTTCAATTGTCCTCCTCCTACAATATGACCGAAGTACACAAGTGAAGTCTTGCCAAATTCACATTTAGACAGTTTTACATACAACTTTTATTTTTGCAAAGTATCCAATACTTACTTTACATGCCTCACATGCTCATCCCAAGTCCCGCTATAAACAAGAATGTTGTCTAAATATACAATCACAAAGTCATCTAGGAAAGGCCTAAATACATCATTCATCACACACATGAAAGTTGTCAGAGCATTACAAAGCTCAAACGACATAACTAACCACTCAAACAATCCATGTCTGGTTTTAAAGGTAGTTTTCCATGCATCATGTTCTACGAATCTGATTTGATGATATCCACTACACAAATCCAACTTAGTGAAATAAACAACATTCTTCAATTGATCAAGTAAATCGTCTATGCGAGGAAGAGGGTATCGATTTTTCACTGTAATTTTATTTAAATACCGGTAACAGACACACATTCGCCATGTTCTATCCTTCTTTGGTGCCATCACGATCGAAGAACCACAAGGAGATGAACTAGGCATGATGACCCCTTGATCCAATAGGTCATGTACCTGCTTCTTGATCTATGTCATCTACACAACTGACATCATGTACATGCCCACATTAGGAAGAGGATAATCATGCTGAAGATGTATCTCATGTTGGATTTCTCTCTTAGGAGGTAACCCGTCTGGTTCTTGAAAAATATCACCATACTTAGAAACAATATCAATTAATTCCTTTTTATGAGATGGATCACACCCTTGGAAAGCGTCGGATCTAACAAGTGTTGTATTTACCCTCATGATGTGAGCTCTAACAATATATTCCACTCCCCCTTTAGTAAGTTGGTATTCATTCTCATGACGAAAGAAAATTGTTTTTCTATTATAAAGATAAGGACTTCCCAACACTATGACACATATATCAAGTGGTACAACATCCAAATCCACTTCATCAATCAATTTTCAAGCAATAGAAAATCTCATCCTAAATTGTTTGGTGACATTAAGTTTTTATTTATCACATACCCAACCAAGAGGATAAGGCTTCAGATGTGGTTTCATTTCAAGACCCATCTTCTTGACAAGTGCTTCAGATATTATGTTTACTTGGGAACTCGGATCAAATAATGTATCTATCTTAGTATGTTTAGATACAACTCTTATATGAAATAATTCATTCCTCTTTCGTTCATCAACATGAGATTCATCATTGGAACTTGAACTAGCATGAAGAGAATCTTTACCTTGTACTCCAACCATTGTGATATTTCCTTCATCTCCTGAATCAGAACCAAGATCTTGTTGCACTATAGCAATGGTCTATGTATTCCCCTTTCCACCGAATTGTTGTGGTTTCTTTTCTGGATGCAGTTTCCAACAATGGTTTTCATCGTGACTGCTCTTCTTGCAATGAGTGCAACATGATTTTCCTCCTTATCTCATTACTGTATCGGTCTTCTTGTCCTTCCCTTTAAACTTCTTAAAAGTCTTTTGTCTGAAATTGGAAGGTTTCTTTGTGGGGTCTTCTTGAACATGTTTCCCCCTATTCTCATGGTGAGTGGATTGCACACAAACTTTGTGAAGACTAGTGGGTGTAAACAAGAGCAAAGTATGACGAATATAACTATGAACTGCACCAATATACTTCATTAAATTTTCATAAGAATCCAAAGGAATGTTCAATGCAAGATCTCTCTTCCTAAATTATTCTTTGAAACTTTGCACAGTTTGACCTTTACTTTGCCTTAAGGTTTGTCATTCCATCATTGCTTTATGTAAATACCCGAATGGATAAAATTGCTTCCTTATCGCTGATTTCAATTCTGACCATGAGGAAAGAAGATTACCACACTTACTTCTTTCCTGAAGCTTTCTCTCCCACCATATGAGAGTAGTGCCTTCTAATCAAAGAGAATCTAATTTCACTTTAACTTCCTCTTCATCAATAAGCTAGACATGACAATACACTTAAACATGTCAGATCCAATTATCTATCTTTTCAGGATTAGCATCTCCATTAAACATAGCTAAAGAAAATTTTACATCAAGCTTTAATAATGGTTTCTTAAAAGAGGATTTATGGCTAGAATGATGAGAATGCTCAGAGGAAGAAGAACTAGAACTCGAAGGTGAAGATGAACACTCATGAGGATCTCCTCCAGCCCCTTGGTTTACCAAAGCATCATCATCTGCATGTGCTTCCTTTTTCTTCCCTTTCTTCTTCATCCTCTTCTCATAATCTCCATACATTTATTCGACCATTTTTGACATGTGATAAAAGACCATGTGAAAATTTTTCTCCTGTTCATCATGCATGTCCTCTTTTTCCATTTTCTTCCTTCAGGATGCATGACCAACTTCGGGATTGAAAGTCTTAAGAGTTCCTTCACCCATCTTATTCTTAGACCTACTAAGCATTCACACTCAACAATTCAAGTCAAAGACGACTGCTATGATACCAACATGATCCAGGATCTTTTCATTATGACTTATAAAGAATTGCATTAAATGAGCATAAATTAAAGTGCACCATTAAAGAAGGGAAACTCGAAATTTAAGAGACATAAGCATCATATCTGAACACAAAAACTTGATAACGGAATTTGTCCCTGGTGGACTACGTCCTCAGGTCCTTCTCTCAAATGGGTAGGCTCTTTCATTAACTCAGTAAAATAATTTGTCAAAATACATAAGTATACCTCATTCTGAAATCAAGCTACAAAAATAATGCTCAGATCAGAAAAAAGATAGCACCACTGAATTCGTGGTGTCAAATTACCCAAAAATGATTGTCTCTATGTCTCAATCTAACTCTGACACTCCCAGGCCCAAGAAGAATTATGTCTCAATTTTCATGCCCTCTCCAACCTGGAATAATTATAGTCCTGACCTCAAAATTCATGCCCACAGTTGTACGACCCATGCCTCTCCCCTTTCCGGCTGGGCGGATACTTGGTTAAGTAGCACCTAGGCGGATGGACTTACCAACGCGTCTGTTGGGTGAGTTGGTTGTTAGAGTTAAGTTTAAGGTGTTACATATGGGGGAGGTCCTAAGGTCAAACCTGTGGAGCTCCCATTTTGGGTCATTGGTTACAACCTCCGCTATGTTAAGTGGCTAGCTTCTAGACTTGGAAGATGTGGCAGATATGGTAGGACCTCCCCATATTTGGCGGGGGTCCATTTTTATATTTTTTTAATTTTGGTCACGAGCCCTCCTTGGGCATTTTGGGGGTGCCACATGGTTCCCACTAATTGGGCCATGTGGCATCTTTGGATTGGCCCACTTGGCTTCCCATTCACATTGATGTCACCTCCACATCAACTCCATACAGGACACGTGGAACTTTCTGGGTGGTGCCATGTGGCATCACCTGGGGGTGCCATGTGGCACTTTTCTACTGGTCGAAATGGAGCCCTAAAAAAGCCTATTGGCAGGTGACACGTGGAAGCCTCTGGTGTTTCCATGTGGCATGCTGACATCAATAGTCATCATCCTACCATGTCAGATGCTGACGTCAACAATATGAATGATGATGTGTCCCTTGTTGACTTGCCATGTTTGACCACAACTTTGACCGCGAATATCTTCCAATCTGTAACTCTGTTTGACGAGTCATTAGAAATATTTTGACGTGCTCTTCACGATCATGCCATTTTTACTGAGTTTTGGGAACTTTGAATTTTTTCCCTTTCTCTGTCTGTTGGATCCATTATGAGCATTCTTAGTTTCCTCTGTGAGTTCTGAGTTGCTCTTAGCCTTCTCTGGATCCTTTTTGGATCAGAATGTTACGCTAATCTACCCCTTTATGGAATGGACATGGTGCTAGGAGCAGAATGGTTGATGCAACTAAGAACCTATGCCACAAATATCCAGTAAAAATTCATGGAATTCAAATGGTAGAGGAATACTTGCAGTTTATAAAGTTCAAGAACCCAAAATCATCTGCAAAAATAATTTACAAATCCCATTCTTCTGCCACAAACAAATCTGCCAAATAATCCCCAACAAATCCAGAATCAAGGTGAAAGTCCACATGACAGATGAATTTATTGCTTTGATGACAAAGAAAATTTGAAGAGGGAGAAAATGTTATAAATAAAAATAATAACAACGATAATAAATTAGGTTAATTAATAATAAAAGAAATAATAATACAAGATAAATACAATTAATAGTTAAAAAGACATTATCTTTCTTGAAAGGGTACCAAGGAATCCTCATATCAATATTTAATGGGACCCTCATGTAAACTTTATTCATCATTTTATTGATTATTCAATTGATATTTTATCAATTCATCCCACTGAGAAAATATTTTTAGAATAGATGATTGAGATGGATATTGGTTGTCACCCACCTGTTCCAAATTACAATTGGCTCATCTTGACAGTCTTCAATTCAACACATTTCTTTGTAATGGGGACATTTCTTCCTAATTGTGTATTTTGAAATTACGGGGCTGTCCTGAATCCCTACACAACATCCATGTGGCTATTGGTGACTTCTCACCTATTCCAACTGGATTATTTTGGAAGTTTTCATGTCAGTACATCATTTTGTACTTCGAGGGTCGTTTTGGGGCTCTAAATAGTGTTTTCTTGGCTTTCCAAAATCAAATTGTAAACAAAGTCAGATTTTTGCGACATAATGTGTAGTTCTCGAAAACACATTTCCAATGGGTTATCACATGCCTAAAACAGAGATTGTATCCAAAAGTTACTACCCCAAGAACTTAATGTACTAACTTGCCCCAACGGGGCCCACGTGAATTTTGGTGCTTCATCTCCTAGGGTTAGGTTTTTGGATGTCTAGAGTTTTGGAATTCATGTTTATCATAAAAAGGCCTTCAAAGCCTCCTTGTAATCATCTTCTTGTGAATGATCATAGCCTTCACATCTCTTCTCAGAGATAAAGATGCCACCATTCTAGTGAGTCTCGCACTCTATATTTTTACAGTCTTTGTACATTTATTTCATTAATAGAAATAATGTATTGTTGTATTTATCTGTTTCTGACAGTTTTTATGTGTATTTCATTTTAATATATCTTCTTTCATTTCATTTTGAAAATAATCTTAATCAAAAGATCACCTGATTTTAACCCGAGAACCCATCTAGAAATGAGTAAATCTCCTTTCCCAAGGTTACTTCTAGAACATCTTCTGAAAAGGGTGTTGGAAAAGGGTATTTAACTATTACCATGTTTAATATTTTGAATTTTATGCATATCAATAATTTTTTATTCTTCTTCTTGGAAACCACAATGGGTGACACCTATTAACATTCCTCAACCTCATAAATAACTCATGTATTCAGTAGTTTACTTAGTTCTTCTTGAACCTTTTCCTTGTATAAATGGCTGACCTTGTAGGGTCATTCTTTGATTGGTTTTCCCTCGAGCTATAATTCGATATTGGATTATCCAAACTTATGAGGAATCCCATTCATATCATGGTAGCTATATGCAAATACATTTTTGAATTATTGAAATAGTGCAATTGTTTTTTCTACTATCCTATCATCCAAACAATTTCTTATTTCCAGGTACCACATATTTTAATTCCATAAGCATTAGTTTCACTATTGTCATCCTTCCCAAGGGCATATAGGTAACATGGTTTTCCACACTAATCACTATATTACTCTATTTCAATTGTGGTTTCCCTATTTCTTCTTAGAATCATGAGGAGGTAATGTTGATCTCTACTATAGGGTTCACAATTGCATCCTTTATTTGTTTGTCCATTACTTTTTCCAATATTTGAAATCCTTTATGAAAAATAGAGATAATAGTATATATTTGGGCTTCTATGGGGTCACTTTCCTAGGCTTCATTGATGTTCAATAGGTATTCAAAAGAAATACCTGATTTTTCTTGCGTACTATTTATTCATGACCAACTACTTCAATTTCCCGATCAAGACATCGATTTGACTATATATGTTTTGTTTTTGTGATTTCTCCTTCTCCTTTCTCTTATAATCCCTTATTGCTAGGATATCTCCATCATATATTTTATTTTGAAGTTTGAAATCCTTTTTATCTTCCACATCAGATTGTGATATGTAGTATCCTTCTAGTCTTTCCCTAGTTGCAACTCAAGCCTCTTTTGTTTTTGGTTGTTGTTCAATCTATATAATACAATAGATTTTTTCCTATAGTTCCTTCAACAATATTGGGTATTATTTAGTTTCATGATTCCCCAGTCTATAATTCAATCATATTGTAACTCCTAGAATAATGAAGACACAATTGTCTTTTGTGTGTCCCCAAGTGCCATAGGCATAACATTTACATGTTACTTTCCCTACCGGTAACATCTTAACTTAGGGTGAATATTCAGATATTTTTGTACCCTATAGATTACGATGCCTCGTCCTTAGTCAAATATGCAATTTCTAAATATTCATCTATTGTTTTCCTTTAGTTACCTAGGTTTTTAATGTAAGTGTAGATTCCATGGATTTCCAAGACAATTATGCAAGGAGTGTTTCAATGTGTTATGGGTTTGGTAGAAATTAAATATACCTAGATTTTCCTTTATCCTATATTCTCCCCTTAGTCATTCTTGGGCCGCTAATCATGTGTTGTCTCGGGATCATGGTGCTTCATTTATTACATCTTCTATAGTTTGGCCTCTAGCTTTTTAAGTCTTTCATTTTGTTCTTCCTTATGTTTCTTTTTTTTTCTATTGTCATTCATTGTTTCTCCCTCCATTTGAAGGGTTGTGTGTACTAAATCCTTATACTTATTTGTGTTTGTTGTTCTTAAATGTGCCTTAATTATATGATTATTTTAGTAATAAACTAGTTTTTTCATTACTTTGGATATGTCATACCCAAGTTGCTCATTCAACTTTCTAAGTATGGCATCATACTAGACCACAATTTCTCCTTTCATCCACTTGATCTCCACAAGTTGTGTAAATATCATTGGCTTTTCATTTGGATATGCATATACATATCGAATGATTTTGGTGACTTCTTGTCATGTGTTGATAATTTTGCTCTTTCTGAACCTCTGATACCATGCTAATATTGTTCCTCTCAGTGATCCTTTGAAATTGCCCATTTCTTTGTTTTTTTCTTATGAAATCGAGTCAAGAAAAAAGTAAGTGATCTTGTTCATTTGTAGATCCATCAAATAATGGTATATGTGACATGTCATATTGAGCTTTGGCTATGGTTTTGTTTTCATTAGGAAGGCCATTATTTGGTCTTTCAAGTTGTTCTTGATACCTGATTTTTCAATGTGCAATGTGAGGGTCTCAATAATTCCTTCAAGGGTATTTATTGTTCAATCCATTTTCAATGTTTTTCTCTTTTCTTCCTGCCTTTCTTCCCCCCTACTATGTTTTGGTGTGTATGGATCTGACTAATTCTTCTTAGTGTCATCTTAATTTCTCCTTACTTTTTCCATGGTGAGAATACTATGTTTCTTTTATGTTGGGCTTACCCCATGAATTTTCTATTGGAGTTCACCCATCAATAATACATGTCTTGAAATATCTGGTCATGCGATTCCTTGAACTATGGTGTAGAATTATGAGTCTAAATTATGTCCAAATGTTAGCTATAAATATATTCAGAGTGGATAGTGAGTGGATAGTTTATTATCCAAGTTGTGAGTGGATAGTGTGAGACACCCTCTTTTGTGGATTCCTAGCCCCAAATCATGGGTGACTTGTTATTGATATTTGGAACAACAAGTCTATGGTTGGGTGGAATGTTTGTCCCAAAAAGTTGGTTGTACCACTATTCTAAAAAGATAAGTGTTTATCTTGTTTTTTGTTACATTTGTAGTTTATTTTGTTGTGTATAAATTATGTATATGAGGATGGTTTTATATGATGTTGTATGAAGTTAATTACTTGCATTCATGTTTATTTCAGCATATTGTAGTTTCATTTAAAGTAATGATAGTAGAAGGGTTAAATATGTGTGTATTCCTGTAGCTGGTAAGCTACACGATTTGTTAGCAGAAAATTTGTATTGTTATGTGTAATTTTGCAAGTAATGGGCCTCAATTGGTCTGGGGTATATAACAGATTGGTATCAGAGCTCGAGGTTCAACACCAAGCTTGTATGGGCCAAGACCAATGTGAAATTGGCATAATTTTGTTGTTGCATAGTTTCACATGTGACATAGTTTGGGAAAATGGTGAAAAAGGAATGAAATCCCCAAATTTATGAGAAGATTTGGGGTTAAATTGCCTTAGAATAGCCGAAGAGGGGATTAATGGCATAAATTTGTAGGTTGCAAAGTTAAATTTGGTTGGGAAGGTCAGATTTCACATTTTCATGGTGATTGACAAGTTGGAATATTGACGACACAAAATTTTTTGACATTAGGAAGCATTGAATGAGATTCATTCTAGAACGATTAAAACTTCCAAGTTCGTCGACGAAAAAAATTGGGAAAAATTATAAAATTCTTGAAAATTTATAATTTTTAGCATTTTGAAAAAAAATTGTACAATGATGATATGGACTGAAAGGGTCCATAGTGTAAGTGCCATGGTAGAAGGCATAGGTAGTAGTACATAGTTTGGCGAACCGATGACTGATATCACTTCGATCTCGAAGATCAATGGTCGAGATACAATATGGGCTTGGGAAACAAATCCTAAGTCTATAGTCGGGTGGGAGAAATACTCCATGGGAGAAATCTCATTGGAGAAAAGGATCATGAGAGATAGGCTCATGGGAATAATCTCTATGGGAAAAGTCCAAAAAGATTTTCCCAACAAGCTTGCGAGTTGGGGGCTGCAGGAAAATCATAAGGAAAGGTTAAGTTACACTTCACAAGGAAATTTCCATGAAGTTAATCCTGATAGGCTTGCGGGCCATGGGTCATAAAAAAATATTAACTACATGATTCTGATAAACCACGAGGAAAATACCGATATGTTTGTGGCTTGCGGGTAAATATTAGTTTCATGTTTTGGACATCCCGTGGGGAAATGTCCATGAGGAAAATATTGATAGGCTTGCAGGTTGTGGCTCGTGGGTAAATCTTAATTTCATGTTTTGGACAACCCACAAGGAAATGTCTATGAGGAAAATATCAATAGACTTGCGGTTTGGGCTCATAGGTAAATCTTAATTTCATGTTATGGATAGCCTATGTGGAAATGTCTACAAGGTAAAGCCAGATAGGATTGTAGGTTGTGGCTAGCAGATAAATATTAATTTCATGTTTTGGACAGGTAAATCTTAATTTCATGCTTTTGATAACCCACGAGGAAATTTATGCAAGGAAAATATTGATAGGATTGTGGCTTGTGACTCACAGGTAAATCTTAATTTCATGCTTTTGACAACCCACGGGGAAATGTTTGCAAAGGAGATCCCGACAGGATTGCGAGAGGTTTGGGTGAGGGGCGATGGAGGGAATGACAAACGATGACATGGTGGAATCAAAGGATGACACATGGAATCAATAAACATGTGTCATGACATGTCATTTGGATTTTCTAGGGAGAGGTGTAGGTTGAATTGGTGGACTATTACAGTAGTAAGTCAGTCTGTTTAATATGAAAATTTTCATATTTTGAGGGTCTTAACTTGCAGAGGCATTTTGATGTCATAAACAACTTTTTTAGGGGTTTGAAATTGAGAAAAATATGTGTACCTTCGATACATAGAGTTTGTGCCACTTAAAATGAAATATCACAACAATAGATTTCCAACGAGATATTCTGAGCGCAAAACAGAGCTAGTATGAGAAAATTACAGCCGAAAAAATACAAGGTATATTTTTGGCACCATTTTACTTCCAAAGGGAATAACTCTCTGCTCCAAAGTCATTTTGGGACATAGGAGAATTCCTTGGAAATCCCATGGACCGTAGAAGACAACCATGGAACCAAATTTGGAATTTGCAAAATTTAGAGGTTTAGGAGGGAAGTTTGGTTCTTGTATGAGAACTACAATCATGGAGGATTCCTAGAGGTCTTATGGATATGAATAAGAATTCAAATGGCTAGGTGGTAGGATGGGAAACACTAAGACATAGTCTAATGGAAGAAGAGGTAGGGAAGAACATGTAAAGATGGTTGAAACTATGAGAATACTACAGAGATAAGTGCAAAGATATAGGGAATATAATGAAAGGATGATGAAAGCTCAGGAAGAGATACTTCGGATTTTGAATATATTACAGAAGTAAGACAATAAAGAATCTGGCACAAAGCAAGTAGCTAGTACTAGACAAGTGGTAGCATCAAGATCCCATAGCATAAGGGATGATCATGGGAATCACAGGAATTCAAGAAGCATGAGCAAGAGCCATCATTCTCCCAAGAAATCCACTAGGAGAGATTGTGCAAGTTTAGGGCCAAGGAGAAGCCCAAGTGTGTCTCTTGTTAGGAGGAATAGTAGAAGGCATGATTCAAACATCTTGCATGGTCAACTAAATAAAATCAAGCCACCAAATTTCAATGGTGAGCATATAAAGGGAGAAGAGGTTGAAGCATGGATATTGGAAATGAAGAAGTATTTCTAGTTGCATGATTATCCCTCAAGGGTAGAAACCATAATTGCAACCTACCACTTGCAAGGAAAGGAAACCATGTGGTGTGATCATCTTAAGAAAGAAAACACCTTGATGAGAATAAGGTCTCATGGAGGAAATACAAAGGATATTTCCAAGATAAATAGTGATCCAGGTGGATATTGGTGGCCACCCGCCTTTTCCAACTCACTCAAAATAGTTTTCTGGCAATTTACTATTTTTAGCAGTTTTTAACTTTTGGGGCCATTTTGAGGGCCTAAATGAAGTTTTTTTGGGATCGAGATTGTCAATGATATCCGATGACTCTAATTGAGACCCTGAAATGAATATCCTCAACAATACCTTTCCAACGGGCTATCGTGCACCTAAAACAGAAAGTTGATGTACCCTAGAAAGTTGATGTACTAACTTACCCAAATGGGGCCCACATGAATTTTGGCGCTTCATCTCCTAGGGTTAGTTTTTTGTATGTATATGGTTTTTGACATTCCTGTTTATTGTAAAAAAGGTCTTCAGAGCCTCATTGTAATCATCTTCTTGTGAATGATGGCACCTATCACATCTCTTCTTAGAGATAAGCTGCCACCATTCCAGCAAGCTTGTTTTCAACTGCATTTTACAGTTTCAATTTATTTCCTTATTAAATAGAAAACCAATTTTACTGCATCTTTGTTATTCCGTGTTAATCATCTTTTAATAATCTGTATTCATTTCATTCTAATCATAAAATATGGATCAAATAGTTTTCATAAAATTACTATGAAAGGAAGACGAAAGCGTTCTTTGAACTGAAGCTGGGAAGCATGACAATCGATAAATAGGAAAATAGGTTCTTTGAATTGTTTAAGTATGTGGGATTCATAAAGGATGAGAAATTCAAAATATAAAGGTTTCTAAGTGGGATACCCTCCTTCTACAGTGAAAATATACACTACGGTAACCTCAGGACTTTGCAGGAGGCCATAAGTAGAGAAAAGAATCTTTATGAGCAAAGTAGAGGAAGGCCAGCCTTCCAAAAGGCTTAGAATGAAAAGATGAAGGGTAAAAAGGAGAAAAGGAAAAAAGGTTTTAAGCCACCCTTTTTCAAAAATAATTCCCAAGCAAATCAACAAGGTAAGTCAACCTAAAATGAAACCAGGATGGTAGATTCATTTGGGAAAAGGCCAAGACAACAACCCATGAAGTGTTGGGAATGTGAGGGAGATCACTTATATAGAGACTAACCTCACAAAGGAGAAGGGATGAGGATTTTCCACAATATTTTGGAGAATGAAATAGTTGAGTACATGGGAGGAAACATGCCAAGGATTTATGCATCCTTAGAAAACAAGAAAGAAGAGTATCATTCTCCCATGATTGAAGTGGAAGGTAAAATTGACAACCAACCCATAACAATTTTAATTGATTCTGGAGTTATCCATAGTTACATAAACTCTAACATTGTTGAAATATTTCACTTAAAAATAATTAAGCATAAGAAATATTGGTTATTTCAGTTATCCATAGGGGCTAAGAGGAAAATCAGTGAGTTGGTTAAAGATTGTCCAATATACATGAATGGACTCAACACAAAGGTAGATGTGAACATCGTACCATTGGTTTCATATGATTGTCTAATTGGAATAGACTGGTTGGAAAAACACCATGTTTTCCTAGATTGTTACAATAATACAATCACTTGTCTCAATGAAGAGGGGAAGCAATGCAATTCTCAAGGCACTCCAAGAGCGGTAGCTATTAGAGAAATTTCAGCCATGTAGCTAAAAAATCATTTCAGGAAGGGATGTCATATTTTTATCGCCCATATGGAAGAGGAAACCAAAGATAAAGTGGTAAGTATTGAAGACCATCCAGTGTTGTAGGATTTTGAATATGTTTTTGGGGAAATCCCAAGACTTCCACCAAAGAGAGATTGATTTCTCTATTGAATCTAGCACAAAGCAAGTACCTAGTGCCAGACAAGTGGCAGCATCAGGTTCCCATAACATAAGGGATGATCATGGGAATAATAGGTAGTCAAGAAGCATGAGCATGTGTCATCAGTCTCTACGTAAATCCACTAGGAGAGCTCATGCAATTCCAGGGATAGGGAGCAGCCCAAGTGTGTCTCATGTTAGAAGGAAGAGAAGAAGGCCTGAGTAAGAAATCTTTCACAATCAACTTAATAAAATCAAGCCACCTACTTTCAATGGTGATAAAATAAAGGGAGAAGAGGTTAAATCATGACTATTGAAAATGAAGAAGTATTTCTAGTTGCATGATTACCCCTCAAGGGTAGAAACTAGAATTGCAACCTACAACTTGCAAGGAAAGGAAAACATCTAGTTTGATCATCTTAAGAAACCAAACACCTTGATGATAAGAAGGTTTCATGGATGTAGTTCAAAGGATGTTTCCAAGAGAAATACTTTTCAAAACATTGTTGTGAAAGGAATATGAAAGATTTATTTGAAATAAAGTTGGGAAGCATGGCCATGGATGAATATGAAAATAAGTTCTTTGAATTTTTTAAGTATGTGGGATTCACAAAGGATGAGAGATTCAAAATACAAAGGTTTCTAAGTGGGTTACCCTCCTTCTACAGTGAAAATATACACTATTATAACCTTGGGACTTTGGAGGAGGCCATAAGGAGAGAAAATACATATTTATGAGTTGAGCTGAGCAGAGGAAGTTTAGTCTTCCAAAAGGCTTGGAATGACAAGATTAAGGGTAAAAAGGAGAAAAGGAAAAAAGTTTTTAAGATACCCTTTTTAGAAATAATTCCCAAGAAAATTAGCAAGGGTAGTCAGCTCAAAATGAACCTAGGATGGCAGATTCATTTGGGAAAAGGCCAAGACAACAACCCATGAAGTGTTGGGAATGTGAGGGAGATCACTTATATAGAGACTACCCTCACAAAGGAGAAGGAATGAGGATTGTCCACAATATTCGGGAGGATGAAATAGTTGATTACATGGGAGGAAACATGCCAAGGATTTATGCATCCTTAGAAAACAAGAAAGCAGAGTATCATTCCACTGTGATTGAAGTGGAAGGTAATATTGACAACCATCCCATAATAATTTTAATTGATTTTGGAGCTAGCCATAGTTACATAAACTCTAACATTGTTGAAATATTTCACTTACAAAGAAGTAAGAATAATAAATCTTGGTTAGTTCAGTTAGCCACACGGGCTAAGAGGAAAATCAATGAGTTGGTTAAATATTGTCAAATAGACATGAATGGACTCAACACATAGTTAAATGTGAACATCATACCATTGGTTTCATAAGATTGTCTAATTAGCATGGATTGGTTGGAAAAACACCATGTTATCCTAGAGTGTTACAACAAGACAATCACTTGTGTCCATGAATAGGGATAACGAGCAAATGTTCAAGGAATTCCAAGAGTGGTAGTTGTTAGAGAAATTTCAACCATGCAACTAAAAAATCATTTCAGGAAGGGTTCTCATATTTTTGCAACATATATGGAAGAGGTAGCCACTAGTATTGAATACCATCTAGTCTTGAAGGATTTTGAATATGTTTTTTGTGAAATCCTAGGATTACCACCAAAGAGAGACATTGGTTTCTCTATTGACTCTAGATCAAATCAAGAATCTAGTTCCAAACAAGTGGCATCATCAAGATCTCATAGTATAAGGGATGATCATTGAAATGACAAACAATCAAGAAGCATGAGTAGGTGACATCATTCTCCCAAGAAATCCACTAGGAGAGCTTGTGCAAGTTCAGGGATAGGGAATAGCCCAATTGTGTCTCATATTAGGAGGCAGAGAAGAAGGCATGAGTCAGACATCTTTCGCGACCAAATCTGGAAAATCAAGCCACCAACTTTGAATGGTGAGCATAGAAAGGAAAAAGAGGATGAAGCATGACTATTGGAAATTAAGAAGTATTTCTAGCTACATGATTACCCCTCAAGGGTATAAACCATAATTGCAACCTACCACTTGCAAGGAAAGACAACCATGTGGTGTGATCATCTTAAACAAGCCAAACACCTTGACGAGAAGAAGGTTTGATGGAGGTAGTTCAAAGGATATTTCCAAGAGAAATATTTGTCAAAACATTACTATGAAAGGAAGCATTCTTTGAACTCAAGTTGGGAAGCATGACAATGGATACATATGAAAATACATTCTTTGAATTGATGAATTATGTGGGATTCATACATGATGAGAAGGTCAAAATCCAAAGTTTTTTGAGTGGGTTACCCTCCTTCTACAATGACAAGATACACTATGATAACCCCTGAACTTTGGAGGAGGCCATAAGGAGATAAAAACCTCTTTATGAGCATAGTAGAGGAAGGTCAGTCTTCCAAAAGGCTTGGAATGACAAGATGAAGGGTAAAAGAGGAAAGTCAAAATGGTTTTAAGCCACCATTTTTCAAAAATAATTCCCAAGCAAATCAATAAGGGAAGTCAGTCCAAATTGAACCCAAGATGGAAAATTCATTTGGGAAAATGCCCAGACAACAACCCGAGTGTTGGGAATGTGAGGGAGATCACTTATATAGAGACTACCCTCACAAAGGAGAAAGGATGAGGATTTTCCACAATATTCATGATAATGAAATAGTTGAGGTCATGGGAGGAAACATGTCAAGGATTTATACATCCATTGACAACAAGCAAGCAGAGTATCAGTCCCCTATGATTGAAGTGGAAGGTAAGATTGACAACTATCCCATAGAAATTTTAATTAATTTTGGAGCTAGACATAGTTACATAAAATATAATATTGTTGAAATATTTCACTTAAAAAGAAGAATAAGAAATATTGGTTAGTTAAGTTAACCACAAGGGCTAAGAGGAAAATCAATGAGTTGGTTAAAGATTATTCGATAGACATGGATGGACTGAGCACAAAGGTAGATGTGAACATCATACCATTAGTTTCATATGATTGTCTAATTAGCATGGATTGGTTGGAAAAACACCATGTTGTCCTAGATTGTTACAATAATACAATCACTTGTCTTAATGAATACAAGTAGCAAGGAAATGTTCGAGGCATTCCAAGAGTGGTAGTTGTTAGATAAATTTCAGCCATGTAATTGAAAAAGAGTTTCAGGAAGGGATGTCAAATTTTTGCAGCCCATATGGAAGAGGCAGCTAGAGATAGAGTGGAAAGTGTTGAAGACCATCCAATCTTGAATAATTTTGAATATGTTTTTGGGAAAATCCCAATATTTCCACCAAAGAGAGACATTGATTTCCCTATTGATTTGGTGCTAGGAGAAGCCCTAGTGTTAAGACACCATACTGAATGGTCACACTAGAATCAAAAGAGTTGCAGATGCATCTTGAAGAACTATTAAAGAATGGGTATATACGCCCAAGTGTGTCACCTTGCGATGCCCCAATTATTTTTGTGAAGAAGAAAGATTGAAGATTAAGGTTTTGTATTGATTTATGATAGATTAATAAGTTCACCATAAAGAACAAGTAACCCTTAACAAGGATTGATTATCTATTTGATCACTTGAAAGGTGAAAGAATATTTCCCAGGATTGACTTGATATCGGTCCATCATCAAGTGAGAATAAAGGAAGAAGATATTATCAAGACAACATTCTGGAAAATATACATGGATTATGAATTTGTGGAAGTGCCTTTTGGGATATCAAATGCCCCAGTTTTTTTCATGTGCTTGATGAGTCGATTGTTTAGGGAATACCTGGACACATTTTTAATTGTGTTCCTATATTATATACTCATCTACTCAAAACTAAAGGAGGAACATGAGAAACATTTAAGGATGGTGCTACAAGTTTTAAGAGAGAATAAATTGTATGCCAAGTTAAGTGCATATTCTATCAAAACAAGATTCATTACTTGGGTCATATTATTTCAGCAGATAAGATAGTAGTTGATCCTGAGTAGATAGAAGCAATTAGGGGATGGACAACGCAAATACATTTTATAGAGGTAATATCATTCATATGTCTTGCAGGTTATTACCGAAGATCCATAAAAGACTTTTCAAAGATTGCAAGCTTAATAACTTCTTTGCAAAAGGAGTTAAATTTGAATGGACTCTTGAATGCAAATAAATATTTTAGCAGATGAAAGGATTATTGACTAGTGTTCCAATATTGAGTAATGTAGACCCCAACAAATATTGTTTTGTGTGCATAGATGCGTGCAATGAAGGGATCAGTGGAGTCCTCACACAAAAGGATCGTGTGGTATGATATGAGTCCAGGAAATTAAAAGACATGAGAGGAATTATGATACACATGAATTATAATTAGCATACATTATTAATGCACTAAAAATGTGGAGACACTACCGCATGGGTCGAATATTTGAGCTAAGGACGGACCACTGTGGTCTAAAATATTTGTTTGGACAACCCGCATTAAATTCTAGACAAACTAGATGGCTCAAATTCCTTAGCGAGTATGACTTTGAAATTAAACACATCAAAGGAAAGGAGAACCGAGTGGTTGATGAAATTAGAAGAAGAGTGCATGAGATGCATGCTACAACCTTTAGCATATATATATAACTGATATGAAATATAGAATTTTAGACGTTGCAATTTCATATCAGTACTATTTGCAAATACAAGAAACATTACAACAAGGAAATTTGCAGCAAAAATTTAAATAATATGATCTTAAAGAGGATGGAATCCTCATGTACAGAGGAAAAGTATAAGTTCCAAATTCCAGAGAGATGAAAAATGCAATGACGAAGGAAATTCACAATGTGCCATATGTTGGGCACCTAGAATATTAGAAGTCAATTACAGTTGTAAGGAGCCAATACTTTTGGCTCTGAATGAAGAAAGAAGTGGATAATTATATCACCAAGTGTCTAGAGTGTCAAAAGGTAAATGTTGAGCATATACATCCAACGATACTACTACAACCATTTCCAATTCCTGAGTGGAAATGGGAAGTGGTTACAATTGATTTTATTACAAAGCTACCCAAAACAACGAAGCAACACGATTCCATCATGGTAGTGGTGGATAAATTGACTAAGGCTGCACATTTTATTTCAGTGAATAATGTTGGAACATCAAGTAATGATGGTTCATCACACTTCTCCTAGAATTAGTCATTCGAGTAGTTGACCTACATCTAGAAATACTAGGTCGGGTGATCAACCAGATCTCTACAACAATCGGTCGAGTAGTCGACAAGTTTGTCAGCCAGAGAATCGACCAACAGATGAAAATAGTCTGTTGGCACAGGGGCAGACCCAGGGTTCAACGCTTAACAACACACCAAAAAAACCCCAAATACCGACCCTTTCGGCAACACTTATGAAGCAAGTGAGGTCTCACCTGAGGTAGAAGTCGGGGGGGTTACAGGACACAGGTGTCTGTAACCAAGATGGGACACATATCTGTGATAATAACACTTTGTAGAGTATTCTGATAAAGTTAGAAGTGACATGCATTAGTTTATTCACCTTATGAACATCGCAGAACATATCTAAGATAGATATAGCACAGTAACAACAAATATTAAGCACTTCAACCACTTAGCACTTAGCACTCTGAATTATATCTATCAGTCTAACATAAGAAATGCATTTAAGAAACACATACATATTCATTACACATCTAATCTAAGCACTAAGAAAAACATAACAAATATAACATTGCACAAAGTAAAGCATAAGACACCAGATATACATGGTTCACCCCAGTGTGGGGCTACATCCACCAACCGCTTCACCTCTTTATTATTCATTAATCTCTTACATTTAGTTACTCCTATGCACTAAGCCACAGATTCGAGCTTCGCACCAAACAGGAGATCTATGCGTTGAGCACCAAATCCTCCTTCCAAAAATAGGTCAAGGCATAGAGCCAATTCTCTATCAAGAACAAAGCCTTAACACACATACATTCCCTTGCACAAAGCCAATCAAACTACTTGCACTTATCTCTAAAAAATTCTACTTCTACCATACATTCTTCTGTATTTATACTTTTACAAACCCTTACAATAGGGCCAAACATGGGGAGAACCCATGGGCCAACATCCCATAAATCCATTACAAAAACCCTAGAGGACCCCTTACTGGGTCCACATAGCCCACAAAATAAGTGAGATCCACGATCTCAACTCCGCTTGGGTGATCTATCTTCGACCATCATGTCGAAGTCCAAAAGTGGGACAACTCTGACCAATGTTTCCTCAAAACTTGGTCGAGGGCCAATAGGCCCCCAACACTCACCTGTAACTCATCTTGAGTCACTCAGGTCTAGACATGCTTCTTTGAAGGCCTCGATATTGACTCAAGCTGCCTCGAATCATTGCTTCGCTTGAGCCTCCTTCTCAGCGAGCTCCTGGATCGTCTGATCTGTAACAGGCCCTTCCAAGCATTGTTATACTGATGCAACCACTTGGTCCAATTGTGATACCTGTCCATTAATCTCTTCGAACACCTTGCAGGCTTCATCCTGCATAGGTTGCAGCTTCTGCATGACTTCCATTACCTTTCCCTAGAGGGAAGTGATCTTCTTTTGTATTGCGCATTGCTCCTAGGATCTTTTCATTCTTTCTACCACAATGAGCAGCTTCATCTGTGCCTGCAAAAAAAATGTTTGTTGCTATGCCTCCTATAAATGTGCTTCTAGCTTTCTTATCTCTAGATCCTCAGCAAGGCATTCATATATCTGTGCAATTATATCAATTAGTTGTTTGCACTCCAAAGTGAGGGATATTATGCTTACTATTGTTTTCTTATCGGTTTCCTCTCTCTGGTCACGCACCTCCTGCAGGGTGCTCGGTACTGCTTGGGCCTCTAATTCTGTTATCCTAGCTTGAAGCTACTGGAGGGTCTCAACGAGCTTCACTACTTGAGCCTCGACCGAATCTTGCTCCTCCTATGCCAATCTTGGCACAGAATGACATGCTTTACTCATTACTTCTTTGACCATGGCCCTCTCTGCAAGAAACTTCTCCTTTTCTCTCTATACCTGGGCTTTTTCCTCCTGGAGCTTCACCCAAAACACTGCTTTCTCACTTTCCTAAGCTACTACCTTTTCCTATGCTACTCATAATTGCACTAGGAATCCATATTTCACTCATTTCAAGGCTTATGTATCCTTCTCCTTATCTTCCTAGACTCTCTAAAGTTGAGCTTCTATTGCACCCACCAGTCTTCTCAATTGGGTTGGTTCATCCCCAATTCTACAATCTGTGAAGAGGAAGGCACAATAGGTACTGCATGGACCAAATGAACATATTGTTGTACTTCCTTCAATTCCTTCTTGATCCTTCCATATAGATCCTCCTGCCTCTCTCCATATCTCTACAAGATTTCCTCAGAAGCATCCTCCATAGCTCCTCGAACCAGACTAATATCATCCTCCATGAGCGTGGCCTCCAACTGGGGATTATTAGCGTGCGTCTTCTTCCTGGCTGAAGGTTTCTTTGGAGAAACCTTCTTCTTCTACAGTGTTACTGTCCCAAAAGGGGGATCCTCAAGTGGAGGGGTGGTAGCTTCACATTCTCCTTTCCCTTCTTCTCCTTCATTGCCTCCTCCCTGTCTTTCTACTTCATATTCTCCTCCTCCTACCGAATCAGACCCATTATCTTCAGAAGCGTTGTCCTCCTCATTGCTCTCTATATCCTAGAATTCCTCCTGCTTTTTCTTCTTCTTTGTCCCACTGGAATATCTGACATGCTCGACCCAAGTGACTATAGGTCTTCCTATGGTGTCTGTGTCGGAGATTTTTGTATCAACGATACATACAAGAAATTCCTCCGGCCACTCATTTGTAATCTGCACCATGTCTTCATCTGTTAGCTTGTAGTACAATTGTAATTATTCCTTTTTCTCATCTCTGCGCGTAGTGATGTAGATGAAATGAGGATCAACGCGAAACTTTGCTATTGGTCTGTACTAGTGCAGGGTGAGCAGTGTCATGTGCGAAAATGATTAAATGGAAACCTTTAATTGTTGATAGTATGCATGAAACACATTGTTGGACTGCCACTGCTTCTTCATGTTGTTGGTGTGCCACAAGGTTGAAAACCAAGCGAACAATGGATCCAAGGGTTCGATCTTTGGGAAGGTGGATCCTTCAGGAATTTTCCAAGAAACAAATGCGATCAAAATGATCAACCACCTATAATGGAATTCATATCCCAAATTCTGGGCTTTGCGGAAATCCTTCTCCAGCTCATTGACGAGGTAGTTCACCTAGTTCATTTGCATGCCCTCCACACACTTTCCTATGAGGTCCACAGCGAACTCGATGACCTGTGTGGGGCGATTCTTCCTTATGAGCTTTCCAGATATGATTTGGAAAGCAAGGCGCACTACATCATCCTATATAGAGGCTACCTTGTAACCTCACATTCTTTTCTCTACTTCTCTGTAAGCTTCCTTGATGCGTTGTGCCAGGGAATGGTCTAAGGCCTTCCTTGAATAAAGTTTTTGAGGGCCAGGTCCCTTCACACTTAAGCTGATGATCCTGTAGATCAACACCAAATCCACAGTAATCCTTCTATTGAGCCACAGGTATCCACCACGATAGCACGACAGGAGGAGTTTAACGCAGGTGTTAACCTTCTAGTGGTGGCAAAAATGGGGAATCTTCATCACAATCAACATGGTGGACTGCTCCAGCCCTTTAATCCATGGCTATGAAACAAGGTGAGGCTTCTTCTCAATTCAAGGTGATATCATCAAGGAAAATGGAAAGGGAACATCCCTTATGTGGAGTCTCCAGAAAATCTAAGGGAAAGGCTTTGGGATAACTTACCAAAGTGTCATTAGGGAATGAAGAGGATTCAAAATCCTCCCCGACAATGATGCCAAATTGTTATAGTGCAAGGTGTGGGTTGGGAAAATCCCAACCCAGCTGTAAATCAATTCCTACAACTTGGGAATCCTACACCCAATATCACCTCGATGTAGGCCCTGCACTTCAAGGGTGACTAGGTCACTCTAGGGAGACGATCCAGATGACCCTAGGGGGGATTGATATGAAGATGGAGGTAAATGGAAGTGAAGTCCCTATATTTCAATCCTAAGTGGAATAAAATGTAGGGAGGGATTCCTTGCAAGTCAAGTAATTGATTCCCCACATGTATAGTACTTCTCTAGATGATTGTACCTCCCTGAGACACAAGAAAAGACACTTTGAAATGATATATGTTAGTTGGATCAGAAATTTAATCTTGTTGTCCCTATTTTTCATCAGCATATAACAGTTTATATCAGAAAATAAAACATCTAAATAAGCATACAAAGTTCTAAACTAGTTAAGTAAAACAACATCAAGATCAACAAATGAACATAGGCTAAAAAGTGGCACTTAAGAAGAAAGATAAGATAACTATTGTAAATATGTATTTTCTGCATAAAATTGCAGCCTTATGTCTGTAGCATTCAATGGCATGCAGTTGAAAAATCAACCACACAAAAGTGCTAAGAACTAGCCCAATTGATGTGCCCTGGTCATTAGAGTAAGTGAGCAAAATTTAGGAGTTAGTTTAGGGTTAGTTTAGGAGTTATGAGAGTGTTAGTGGTTAGGGTTATGCAGCCCTAATGGCTGTAGGTTAAATTTTGTAACAAAAATTAGAGTAGTGTGAGAGATGGGACTCCTGATGCAGGAGCATCCGCACCTCATCGTGCGCGCCTGCACGGGAAGATGGAAAAGACTTCAAAGGGAGACGTCAGGGTCACGGTCGTGACTATTTTGAGGAGCGTCGTCGATTTAATAAAAGAATCCATATTTAGGCGTACTTATGTATCAATTGGGACCTGGAGCA
>ML788487.1:186326-213634 GCA_009831015.1 Picea engelmannii
TGTCTCTGCATCTTGGTTCTTAGCTATGTCCTTCTTTCATATGCTGTATACTTGATTATGTGGAAGGATAAGGAACTAGGTGCATGAAGAATAGGATTCATTTGTTTCTCAAGACAGCCAAGAGTTCTGCGGGGTGCAGTCGGTTTGAGTCCGGGATGGTGCAGTCGCAAAGTTGCTTGAAGAGAAAGTGATCAAGTACAGTGACCATAGCAGGAAGGAATATTACAGAGGGATTAAGGCCTCAGAGAACTCCTTAGAGTGCGAGCGAAGTCGAGGCGGAGCATTCTGAAAGGAAAAAAAGGGGGAGACTGGCCCATTTAGCCGGGAGTCGTGAGGACGAGTTGTTTAAATTCGGCCACCGTTTCTTTCCTTATTAGGGCTCATAGGTCATTGACGGAGCACGCGACTTCAGGCCTCGCGACCTCGGGACTTTGGGTCTCAGGGGGGGGACGACTGACGACCGAGGCGCGACGTCACGAGAAGGCGAGACCGCGGGATCGGCATTTCGGGATTTCTGAGTCCGGGTGCGGGAGGACACATCCTCCGAGCGGCGAGAAGCGAAGGAAGAGTCAAAGTTGACTTTCCTCGGTCTCGGGAATCCGAGAAAAAGATATTCGACGTCGGGATTCGCGAGAGGCGAGACTCCGATTCTTCTCCCCAGGCAAGTTATAAAGGGGGAAGCGTGTGTGAGAGAGACTGTGGGTTGCGAAACCCCGAAAAGGGGAGGAAGAGTGTCAACTCTTCGGGCCGCGGATCAAGTGAAGGTCCTGGTGGGGCAACCGTGCTCGCGAGGGGCAGGGTGGCCGTCAACTCCCTAGGGGGGGGAGACTCCTCTCAATGAGGAAAATCAAATTCAAGCAAGAAACCTTTCAAAAGACCAGAAATTGTGTTTCCCAAGGCAATGATTTTATATCTCCAAAGAAAAAAAGTATGACTAGTGCCTTTACTATTGGGTTAATGGACTAAAATAAAATAAAAAAAGATCTTAGAGAAGCTACCCCCTTGGGGGTGTAATCCCTTTTACTTCCCAAGGCAAGTTTCTCTAGGCTAGGGTTTAAGATATGAGGGTGTATTCCCTTATAATTCTCTTAGCAAGCCCTTGTATAATCAATGAGATGAAGAAATAAAATGATGAAGACTATGGTGGGGGTGTATGCCCTTATACTTCCCACCTATATCCTAGCATAACAATACTTGAAGAAAATGATAGCATAATAGTAGAAAACCATACCAAGATCAAGGGAAATTCCAAGACAATCTACCATAAGAGCTAGAAAAGAATCATCCAATGCTAGTGCTAGACTTCCATCAACCATTCACCAATAGATAGCCATAAACAAGTGCACAATAGATAAAAAGAGCCAAGTGTGGTGCAAATTTCAGACCAAGGCCTCTCACAAGAGGGAGAGTTATGTTTAAAATGAGATCTTATGATCTATATTTATACAAAATGTAGCTAACATAGTTTGTCCACAAATTAAGGAGTAAACCACAAGATTAGTGGTCAACAAACCTAATATTTCCCCCTTAACAAATTAATATTAAACAATTCACTTAAAATTTCATTATTTGCACAAATAAAACCCTAATTTAGGAGGACATCACCCCTTTAGGGGAAGTTTTTCCACTTTGAGGAAGTTGTTGGTGTTGGAGAAGCATGGGTAGGACTCCAAAGGCGATATTTCAAGCATATAATCACTCTCATCATGGTGAATACCCTCTTCTCCTCAAAATTTCCATGTGTCACAAGAGTGGCATCTAACCACCATTCCCTAGCCCCAAAAGCTTGACGTCAAGCTAAAAAATAAGATTGATCCGGATTATTTTAAGAACAACATGAAGGCAGAAATATAACCGAGATATAACAATGAAATACACAAAAATATAGAAGAGAACACAGAAATGCAGTGAAACCCAACTTCTGTTACTAAATAAGATAGAAAAACATTATATAACACGAACTGGAAAAATGGGGTAGCTTATCTCTAAAAAGAAAGAGATGTTGGCTATGCTTCATTCACAAGAAGCTTTACATCACACTCCATTGCCTGCTTAAAGGGCCTCCTTCACCTCAATTATATTTGATAAAGTGAGAGGAGAGAAATTCCCATGATGCATGTGGGATAAAATGGACTAAGTTTATAAAATTTCATAGGCATGTAAAATATTAGGACTTCATGGGTGGTCACCCATCCCAGTACTACGCTAGCTTGAGAACACTTAATAATGGATTTCTAATGGGATCTGGTGCATTAATGCTATGTTGTAGGCATGTACATAAAACCACTAGGAAATCATTAGATGATTTTTGTAATTAACAAATGAAGATGACATTACATTCCATTCTCCGTCAAAAGGGTGAATATCATGGTTTATCAAAACCATAGGCTCAAGATGGTGATTCAGTGAAAAAGGTGGATAGCCACCGAGATCCATATGGATCATTCCTCCCCCCTTAGAAATAAATTTTCCCCATTGCGTCAATTTCCCTTGGGATATGGGGAGACTTCCATTAAATCTGAAGCTTGGTGCATTGATTGCCTTGCTGAAGAAGTTGTCCTTCTTAGCTTGTTGAAGGATGTCATGAACCTGTTGCTGGAGGGGTTAGATCCATTCAACCAATCTAGTTGCATGATCTACATGAGTGTGGGAGGACTTTGTCGATGAATATGCAACATGAAGAGTATGAAGGGTTCTGTTATAAACTTGCTTGATTGGGCAGTGTGGAGGAACCCCCATAGGTGCAACAAGAACATCTTGGTACTCTTCTACAATATTGTTGATCTACTTCTGTTGAATAGAAAGGTCTTGGTTTGAGGCTGCAGTGGTTGTAGTTTTCTTTTTTTCACCTTCTGATCGGATTGTGAAGAGGCTAAACTTTCTAGTATGAGAGAGTACTTTTTGGCATTGTTTTGGTGGGACAATAGTTAGAACTACCTCTGGTATCCGGTATAGTTGATCCCCTAGAGTAATGATGATTCTATGAGGTCGAGACTCATAAATGACATGATGCCTCCACATATATGGATGGCCTAATAGAACATCACAGACTTCTAGTGGGGCAACATGACACAACACCTCATCCTTGAAGGGCTTGATGTCGTAGGACATGAGACACTGCTGGCTCACAGGAAGATATTGATCCCGGCGAAGCCACCCGATGTTGTATGGTTGCGGGTGTGGTGTTGTTGGCAAATCCAACTACTTGACAACCTCTGTTGATATGATGTTATTTTGGTTTCCTCTATCAACAATAAAATGTAGTGGGGTCCCCTTCACCCACATTTATGAATGGAAGAGTCGCTCCCCATCTTCAGGATCCTCTTCTGGTTGGATTGTTAAAGTTACGATAGTAGCAGTGGGTTTTGAATCAATGATCCATCTCCTTTTATTATTTTATGAATCAGGGTCCAAGTCGAGGTTTGACTCTTTGTCTTTGAGCTCGACCACCAATGACTTTATTGAGCGACATTCATCAATTTTGTGCTAAGAGATGTTATGGAACTCACACCACTTTACAATGTCTTTCTTATACTTCATGTTACCCTTATTTTCCTGCATATGGGACTGGCTCTCTTGAGGTTGGACTTCCTTTCTATGTACATGATTCTCCCACTTACTCTGCTGCTTGAATTTCTACTCAATTTTGACTGCATATCGATAAGCAACTCCCAGTGAGGAGATGTCCAAGAAATCCATATTTATTTGGATGTACCTGTGTATACCACTGTGGTACTTCAAAATCAGGTGTCACTCAGAGTCTTTGATACCCAACTTTGAGCGCAATGTATGAAATATGTTGGTTTACTTCGCCACCATCTAGTCTCTTTTCTGATGCAAAGTTGTCCATCTCATGTATTGGTCATCATAGTTTATGACAGGGTATAACTCCTCCCTTAGGGCAAATACAAAGGCCACCCAAGTGGATTCTCTCCCAAATAGTGTAGATTCATCCGCGATGTACCTCTCCCAGTAACCTTCCCACCAAGCTCTGACATGGGGAAGGGATTTAATGAGCGTGAAGGTGATCTTTTCACTGTCGAATTTTTTTTGGATAGATTAATAACCTTCTAGTAGATTCAACCATTTTTCTAGAGCATTTGCATCTATATGGCCTTCAAATAAGGGGATATCAAAATTGACTTGTACCTTGAAGGGTGTCACACTTGCAAAATGGTTGCTTGTTGAATATGCCTCGGCTTCCACCATCGACAGTCTTTGAAGGATCTGAAATAATTTTTCCATTATCTCGATCCTTTTTTGCATGAGGGCTTCCTCGAGAAACGTCTTGAAAGGATCTCCTACTCTGTCGTCTCTCTTTTCTTCCACCATGTGAGGTTGTTTGCGCTAGCAAGAGTGGTTGTCCTAAAGAGAAACTAGCTCAAGACCCAAATATCTATACCATGACCTCATCCAGTACCTGCTCTGAGAAATGACAAGGAACAGACTACTTTGATACCACTGATCCAGATTATTTTGAGAATAACATGAAGGCAGAAATATAACCAAGATAGAACAATGAAATACACAAAAATCTAGAAGAGAACACAAAAATACGGTGAAACCCAACTTCTATTATTGAATAAGATAGAAAAACATTGTAGAACACAAACTAGAAAATGGGGTAGCTTATCTCTAAAAAGAAAGATATGTTGGCTACACTTCATTCATAAGAAGCTTTACATCACACTGCATTGCCTGCTTAAAGGGAATCCTTCACCTCAATTATATATGAGAGAGTGAGAGGAGAACAATTCCCATTATGCATGGGGGATAAATTGGACTAAGTTTATAAAATTCCATAGGCATGTAAAATCCTAGGACTTCCCAGGCGATCACCCATCCCAGTACTACTCTAGCCTAAGTGCACTTAACTGTGGAGTTCTAATGGGATCCGATGCATTAATGTTATGTTGTAGGCATGTACATAAAACCACTAGGAAATCATTACATGATGTCTACAGTTAACAAATGAATATGACATTACATTCCATTCCCCATCAAAAGGGTGAATATCATGGTTTATCAAAACCACAGGCTCAATATGGTGATTCAGTGAAAAAGGTGGATGGCCACCGAGATCCATCTAGATCAAAGATGTTTTTCCCTTCCTGGGAAAATCGTTTGGCAAGTGATGGTTGGGCTAGGTCGTCCAAGTCATCATCAAGGCCTTCCATGCCTTATCTCTCTCATTAGGCATGCGGGCCCCCGGCATCCAACCTGTGAGCTTGTAGCCCCATGGAAGCCCAAGTTAAGCTTGTTCTCCCAAAATTGTCCACCATCTAGGTCCTCCAAAGACAAATGAGCATGCTCTCCAAGGTTCTCAAGTCATAACATCATGATAAGTGAATCCAATCAATAAATAATCCATATAAGCATGTGCATCAAAGATGACTATATCAAACAATTAACAACTCAAAGACACTTTACAACTTGTCAAGATTGAATATGGGAGGGTTGACGAGGTGTCCTATTGGGTGTATCTTTCCCTAGGTCAAGGGGAGTTTCCAAGAGATCCCTCTCTAAGCCATGTAAAGTGGATGAAGTGGTTGGGGTCAAGAATAAATGGCCATAGGGCTCTTGACATACAAGGGGTCGTAGTGTCTCATTCATGGGTTCCTTTGTAGAGGGTGTGTGGTACTTTCATCCGCAATGCACGTTTTCTAGTCCCATAAATTTCCTTTTATCTTTATTTCTTTATATTTTCTTTCATAATAGCATAAGGAGAGATTAAAAGTCACTGCCCTGCCGTGGTGATCAAATGATGGCAATGTCACCCACAAACACCTAGTGGAAATGAGAAGGTTGGCTCATGATGAGAGCCCCTTTCTCTCATCCATGCAACGAAGATCCATTACCCTAGTTTGGTGACCAAATGATAGTAATGTCATACCACTAGATATTCATGGACATGATAGGGTGACTCGTGATGAGACCTCATATCCTTCAACTAACCTTTTAAGCTTTATTTATTATATTGTGGGTCCCCTTTATTCAAAGATAAGTATTTCATTGATTTCTTGGGTGATCCCTTGGTGAAGCATCTTGAAGGTTTATATAAGGATTTTATCTTTTACCCAACATCAACCCCTCTAGGCATTTAGCCCCTTCTTCCCATAGAATGAGGGACAACCTCTTCTTGGGTCAATACACCTTAAAATCCCAAGAGATAAGGAAATGGAGGGGAATAATGATGGAAAGTGGTAAGTATGGTAGAGAATGGTATGATGGCTCATTAAGGGAGTTTCCAATAGCAAACCCATCCCCAAGGAAAACCACTTACTAGGGCACATTGTCAACCACCAAGGTGAAGCAGGGAAAAAGGCATATTGTCCAAGCACATATCATGAAATCTAGAGAAATATAAGATACAACATAATCAAATGGCTTGAATATTGAAATGATTCTCACCATAATACTGACTTGTACCTCATGGAGAAAGGCCCACTGTCTTCTGGAAGCCAGCTGGTGTGGTGGATGCCATCTGCAAAAATGTGACCATCTATGGTGGTGAGTGGGTTTTCCATCTGTGCAAAGGGTATTGTTGGTCATGTAGTCTCTCAACACTCCATATCTGCAGCATGAGGGCCTATAGAAATCATCTCCTTAGTTATCCACAAAATGAGGATAATAGTTCCAAAATGTCACCCAATTAGGACTTGACATCACATTTAGGGTTTTCTTTTGTGTAAAAATCAAATTAAATTTGTAAAGGGGAAAACTAAGGGGGTTGGCCCCCTTTTTTTGTGGTTTACCCTAAGATTATGTGGACAAACATATTATTGAGGTCTTGTATAAAGAAATACCATTTCATTTCATTTTTATCATAACTCTCTCACTTGAGAAGAGCTACTTTAGTAAAATTTGTGCCCTCTTTAGGCATTTGATCTATATCTCTCTCTTGTGCAACTTTTTTGGATTCTTATCTTGTCTATGTTGGAGTTAAAGTGGTGTGCACTTCTTCTTGGAAGCTTATCTTCTCATGTGGATGGAATTTACTTGGTAATGATAGGGTTTTATCTTGCTATCTTATGGAATTGGTAAGGAAATTTCTACATTTGTTGGTATTTTCTACTTGTTTCATGTTATATTTTTCTAAAACCCTTGGAGGAGAATAGAGCATACACCCTCCACCAAGTTTCATCTTAATTGTTATTTGATAAGTCATTTTTTCACAAGGTTGCTAGGAGGATTAAAAGGGATTACACCCTCCTAGACTTACCTTGGTTGAATTCACTTGCTCTAGGGAGTAAAAGGGCACACCCCTAGACAAGTAGTATATTCATATCATACAACCAAGACTCCGTTACCCAATATATTTAAGGCACTAGTCTGAAATTGCATTGGAGAAATAAAATCGTTGCATTGGGAAACATGTTTTATTGAGATATTTCATTTGTTTAAAGTGGGCTCAATTGTATATGCTATTGGCAAGCTTCAGCCCCTAAGGCATATAGTTTGGCTAGGTGTCTCTTGTTTCTGTAATAAATTTATGCTACAACCATTAGGGATGCAACAAACCTCTTTTAAATTCTCTCATTTACTCACTTTTCCACCATCAAAACTTGCTTGGAAGCTGGCATAATTAATCTACTTGAAGTTATATATCTTTTGGGTGGTTTACTTGCTCATTTTGGTGGTTGTATTTTTATACTGTAGTAAAAATTTTCTACAGCCTCTTGGTTGTTAATATAACTTGCATATAACATCATCTAACAACGTTCTGTTGTCACTAAAGTCTTGTTCCATTTCCTAAAGTTAAACTAGTAATTGCTATCTTAGTATCTTACATCATTTACTTGACTTTTGGTGATAGATTTTGCAGATTTTGTTATCATTACTTGTTGATACATATTCTTGTTTACTTATGCAATATAGGACAGCAAGCTTCACTTTATTTTCCATTTGATTATTTTTCATGTATATCTATATTTTGTCTTGTCTTAGGCAGACATAATACTCTCCTATAGGTACAGTCCACTTTGGAAATCTACCCTTACCAACAAGACTCTTACCCAATCCATTTTCCACTTCTTAGTTCGTCCTATAGGGGTTTCACCTTCCATTATATCAATTTCCATATAAATCCCCCTAGGGTCACAAGGATTTCCCCCTTGTGGCGATTTATCATCACTAAAGTGAGGAGAGTGTCCATCTAAGGTGACAGTGGGTATATACTCTCACAATTATCCCACATTTGTGGATTGGGTTAGGATTTTCCCAACCTACAATCTATGCCATAATAGACCCAAAATGAGAAAAAATTTGCAATACATTCAAGATTAAGTAAATATTTAAAATATTAACCCATGGAGAACTCCTTCTTACACATGGAAGTCCTTAGATGAAATTTTGTTTCTGATCCCTATTCTAGGATGAGCTATAAGGTCCAAAAATGATGCAGCCAAATCTATATTATTCTCCTCTTTGACCACTAGGGACCCAAATAGAGTTCTTGCATTGACTGTAGGAGTGATATTGTGAAAAGGACCCTCTTTGGGAAAGTTTATGAATTTTTAAAAAAATTCACCTTGGTAGCCACCAAATTCCACATTTCCTCCATTACCAAATTTTCTGCTTCTCAATATTTGTTGAACCCTCACCATTCTTTCTCCATCTCCCTCAAGGATTTATTTTGTACCCTATTTCAAATGACATGCCTAGCCCTTTCTTCAGCCTCCACCACCAAGTTTTAATACCACATATAATCCAAATTAATCCATTGTAAGGCCACTTTGGGCACCTCTTATTGAGCCTCTACCATCCCTTTCTCATAAATATTGATATTCAACCAAAATTCCATGACCTCACACATCACATGTCGTATATTATGGAAATGAACCATACCTAGAACCAAATAGTAGAGTACCCTAAGTAATAGGTGCTTATCCATGGTGAAACTCCCCATCATACTAAGGAGAGAGTGTCCTCAGTCTAATTCCAACAACAAATGGTTTGAAACAGACATAAAGGATGCCACAAAATCCAAATTGTCCCACATGAATCCAAAACCCAACAAAGTGATTCCATATAATGCTCTCAAATATTGAAAGGATGCATGGGATTGAAGGTGGGGAAGGTGGCCATAAATCCCCATCCTAGCCTCCTTGCATGAACTCCCACATGTTCTCTATCAATGACAATCATTATCCTTGCAATTAATCCATGGGAGGGGTGTTTGAGTTGATACCCCCCTTTAACACTAACCAATCCTTCTTTAATGGGGGTGCCTATATTAGCTAGATAACTTGCCCTTTTGTTGAGAGTCCATTGAACCTAGAAGTAAGAAATTGATTCAAATTCCTTTTGCGTTCCTAGAATTATCTAAGTTATTCTTTTTAATCCAATTGAATGATTGATAGAGATATTATGAATAAATTTGATGATGATGGAATAATCCCCAACTATTTTAATGAACTTGACCCCACATGCCTTTGATCTCTACCATCCTTGGAATGTTGCTAAGGCTTCTATCTCATTGTCCATTTTGATCCCTAGACCATGGGTGAAGTCACATTCCTTATTTCCTTTGGGATTAAAAAGGATACCCCCACACCTACCAACCCTACTCCTTTTTCTCATGTTGATGTTGTAATGGTCATGCAATTAAATTCCCCATGGTTGACATGTTGGAATAATACAATACAAAAGAAAAAAGGGTAGATATGTATCTCTCTAGAAACTTAGTTATATTTATCTGATGATCATTTTGTCACGACATTGAACTTGACTTATCCATGGTTTCCTCAACTTGGATCTCAACGCAGTGGTTCTTCTCACACCAAAAGTAATATAAATGTAATGAGTAGAAACAACACAATACACATGTTATTTGTGGGTGAAGACTGTACATTCTATAAACAAGTGGATGTTAGAAAAAGTAGTGACCTTTGAACTACATACTTCTAAAAACTTATTGGAATAAAAATAAAAACAATGAGCATTGTTAACATCATTAAAAATATTTTTTTGAATAAAATTCAAACATAAAAATAAAAAGACAATAAAAATCTTACAAGTGTTTATATGTGCTCTTTGATATGGATTGGAAAAGACAATTAATTCAAAATTACAAGCAATTAACAATGGGTGCATAGTTGGACCATCATAGGTAATGGTTCCAAGTTGCATGTGCATGGTTTCACTCATTTTCATTTAGTAACATGTGTCACAACCCGCCAGGAATCCCGAACGGATCTTGTGATCGTTCACCTCTTGAGGGAGTGTGACACCATGATGATTCTTACTTGGTTTCTTGGCACCCCAAGAATACTTCATCTGGACTACGCCTCCTCACCTACAACATACCCATACTTCCTTCTAGGATATCGGTGAGTCACACTCCTACTCTAGTGAAACTCTTTCTTACTTATACAATTGTTAACACAGATTAACACTTATCCTTATTTAAGCATGCATCCATGAACAAGAGAACAATTGCAGAACAAAAATGAAGACAAACACAAAAATAGTTTGTGTGACACAAACTGTGCCTAACACCTAGCTAAGTCTTTGTTATTGTGAAACAATTACAAATGAGCACTACAGGCTTAGTTTAAAATAGTAGAGAATCAAATGACTCGCCTCACCTCACCAAGTCATTCAAGAATAGATTCATCACCACAAGACTCTTTGTCGCAACCATCTTCACAACTTCCTGCAGTGCACCACAGACATACCCACAACCGCGGACTTGTTGTCGTTTTGTTTCCATATACTTTCCCCAAGCACATATTTTGGTTCTGCTCCACACATGCCTCCACATACCTGTGTTTTTAGACTTCCCCAAAACCTTCAAAAACGTCCAAATCTTGGCCACTTGTCTTCCATCTTAGAAAATCTACCTCAGTTCATTATCACAAACTTTCATTAGACTTTCTCCCCAAATCTCTTGTCAAAAATGCTTTATTCCTCCTTTGGTTTTGCGCCCTTTCTCTTATAGAATATCCAAGGGTTACATGTGCAAAATGTTGTGTCTATTGGGTGTGTCATGCCCCTTCGTGAACCCTCACTCAACCAAATCATCGCACCCTTCTGTGGTCCTGGTCCACCCATCCAAATCCCATGCACCCATCAATTTTTTATCTCTTGGATTGGCGTTCCCCGTCCTTGGGTTCTTGCTATTTTCCTTGTGTTCTCTTTGTGTCAATTGTCTTGACTTCTCATGAGTGTGCCAATGAGGTTGTCCAATGATCCAAATTATTTTTGACACGAAATGAGAGCGGAGATATAATCAAGAGATACATAGAGATATTGTGAGAGATCCAATAATATATCAAAGATATATCTGATATATAACAAGAGGCACATATATACAGTAATATACAATTTATATTAATGAGTGAAATGTACAGAATTGTAAAATTATAGAGTGAAAGACTCGCTAGAATGGTGGAATCTTATCTCTGATAAGAGGTGTGATGGATATGCTCATTCGCAAGAATATGATTGTTACAATGAAGATCCAAATGCCTTTTTTACATAAGTAAAATCAAAAACCCTAACCCCAGAAGATGAAAACCAATAGTTTTCTAGACCCTGTTTTGGGTAGTTTGGTGTATCAACTTCCAGGGGGCATAACTTTGGCATACATTCTCCATTTGGGTTGCACGATAGCTCATTGGAAAGGTATCAAATAGGATATTAATTTTGTGGGCTTAATCAAAGCCCTTACATTTCATTGAGGTGATATATCACAAAAAAACTTTGTTTAGGCCCTCAAAATGGCCCTGGAAGTTTAGGAACCGAAAAACTACTAAAAATAGTAAATTTCCATAATAATGTTTTGAGCTATTTGGAATAGGTGGGTGGCCACCAATATCCACCTGGATCAATCATCCCTCCTTAGGAAGCAATAGTATCCATTGCATTGAGTTCCCAGGGGAGAGGGGGGGGGGTGTTTGTTGAATTTGAACCTTGGTGAGTTGCTTTCCTTGCTGGAGAAGTTGCACTGCTTGGCTTGTGAAAGGTTGTTGATAACTTGATGTTGGAAGAGTTGGAACTTTGTAACCAGTATGGATATATGAGATGACTGTGTGTAGACTGAATCTTTTCACTTTTCTTCAATCTTATCGACCTGCTTATGCTGAATAGAAGGTGCTTGGACTAAGGCTGCAGTGGTTGCAGTGTCCTTTTATTTTTTTCCTTTTGAAATGATTGTGAAGAATTTGAATTTTGTAGTATGATATACTACCTTGCAGCACTGTTTAGGTGGGAAAATAGTTGGAACTAGCTCTAGTATCTTGTAGATATGATGCCCCGGAGTAACAATGACACTACGAGGTCGAAATTGATAAATAGCATGGTGCTTCCAGATATATGGTTGGAACAAAATAACATCACATACATCCATCGGGGAAACATCACATAATACCTCATCCTTGAAGGGATGGATGTCGTATGACAATCGACACTGTTGTCTGACATAGAGATGTCGTCCCTGGCGAATCCACCTAATGTTGTATGGCTGCGATTTTGGTGTTTTTGAAAATCCCAATTGTTTGACGGCCTATGTTGAGATGAGGTTCTTCTGGCATCTGTTATCAACAATGAAATGCAACATGGTCCCCTTCACCCACATATGTGAATGGAATAGGCACTTGACATCATATCGATAGGTAGCTCCCAGTGATGAGATGTCCAGAAACTCCATTTCAATTTGGATATACTTGTGTAGAGCCTCATGGTATTTCAGAACCAAATGTCACTCAGAATATTTGATACCCAACTTGGTGCAGAAGGTATGGAAAGTATTGATGAACTCCAAAAATTCTTGGCCCCTCTCTTGGCGTAGCGTGGTCCATCTCATGTATTGCTCATCATAGTTACCAACAAGGTAGTATTGCTCCTTGACCGCATCCACAAAAAAATACTAAGTGGGCTCGGTCCCATATATTCCAGACTCCTCTGTGGAAATTTTCTCCCAAAAAGTTTCCCGCCAATGTTTGACATGGGGGAGAGCCTTAAGGAGTGTGAAGGTGATCTTTTCTCTATCGAAAAAGTTGTGAAGAGAGAAATAAACTTCTAGCATATTTAACCATTTCTCTAGGGAATATGCATCTATCTGACCTTCAAATATGGGAATATCAAATTTAACTTGTACCTTAAAAGGTGAGGTGCCTCAAAAGTGGTCGGTTGATGAAGACGTTCCTATTGTTAATGACAAGCATTGAAGGATGTGGGAAAAATTCCTCCTCATTTCATCCCTCTATTGCGTGAGAGCTTTCTTAAGCAACAGATTAATAGAATCTTATGCTTCGTTTTTTTTATTTTTTTCGTCCATGGAGGGTTTCTTGGGCATGTGAGAGATATTTTCCTCAAGAGAGACAAGTTCTAGACCCAACTTGCTATACTCGGACCTCGACGGGGACATGCACTGAAAAACGATCAAAAGTAGCATGATCTGATACCACTGATCCGAATTATTTTCAACACGAAATGAGAGAGGAGATATAATCAAGAAACAAACAGAGATATTGCAAGAGAGAAAATAATATAACAAATATATATTATATATATAACAAGAGGCACATATATACAATAATACACAATTTCTATTAATGAGTGAAATGTACATAACTATAAAATTAAAGAGTGAAAGACCCGCTAGAATGATGGCAGCTTATCTCTAAGAAGAGATGTGATGGATACGCTCATTCGCAAGAATATCATTGTTACAATGAGGCTCCAGAGGCCTTTTTAACATAAATAAAATCCAAAACCCTAACCTCGGAAGATGAAAAGCCAACAGTTTTGTGGACCCTGTTTTGGGTAGTTTGGTGTATCAACTTCCAGGGGGCGTAAATTTGGCATACAATCTCTGTTTGGGGCGCATGATAGCTCGTTGGAAAGGTATCAACGAGTAGATTCATTTAAATGGATTAATCAAATCCTTTGGTCTTCATTGAGGTTATCAATCCTAAAAAAATAGTGTTTAGGCCCTCAAAATGGCCCTAGAAGTTTAGGAGCCAAAAAACTGCTAAAACTAGTAAATTTCCAGAAGTCTGTTTTGAGCCAGTTGGCATAGGTGGGTGGCCATTGATATCCATCTGGATCAATCCTCCCTCCTTAGGAAGAAATGGTCTCCATTACGTTGATTTCCAGTGGGAGAGGGGGAAGCGTTTGTTGAATCTAAACCTTGGTGAGTTGCTTGCCTTGCTAGAGAAGTTGTGTTGCTTGGCTTGTGAAAGGTTGTTGAGAACCTGATGTTGGAAGGGTTGGACCTTTGTAACCATTCTGGCTATATGAGATGAATATGTGTAGAAGGAATATTTTCTCTTTTCTTCAATATTTTTTACCTTCTTCTATTGAATAGAAGGTTCTTGGACTGAGGCTGCAGTGGTTGCAGTGTCCTTTTGTTTACCTTTTGAACAAATTGTGAAGAAGTTGAATTTTGTAGTATGAGATAATGCCTTGCGGAACTGTTTAGGTGGGATGATAGTTGGAACTATCTCTTGTATCCTGTAGAGATGATCCCCCAGAGTAACAATGACACTACGGGGTCAAGACTCATAAATAGCATGGCACTTCCACATATATGGTTGGCCCAAAAGAACATCACAGACATCCATCAGGGAAACATCACATAATACCTCATCCTTGAAGGGTTGGATGTCATATTAAAATCAACATTGTTGACTGACATGGAGATATCATCCCTGGTGAAGCTACCTGATGTTGTATGGTTGTGGGTGTGGTGTTGTCAACAATCCAATTTGTTTGACTACCTCTACTGAGATGAGGTTCTTCTTGATTCCACTATCATCAATGAAATGCAACGGGGTCCCTTTCACCCACATCTGTGAATGGAAGAGGCGCTCCCCCTATTTAGGATCTGTTAGTTCTTCTTATTGAATTATTATAGTTGCGACAATAGAACTAGGGTATGCGTCGATGATCTGTCTTCTCCCATTATTTTCTGAATCAGATTCTGAATATGGATTCAACTCTTTCTCTTTGATCTTGGCCACCAATGACTGTTTTGAGCGACATTCATCGGTGTTGTGCTGGGGGGTTTTTTGGAAATCGCACCACTTTCTAGTGTCATTCTTAGTCTTTCCATTAACCTTCTTTTCTTGTGTCTTGGATTGGTTTTTGGGAGGTTGTTTGTTAGGGTCGTCTTTATCATTCTTTGGTTTTTGCGTATTTTCATAACTGGACTCCCATTTCTTCTCATGCCTAAATTTCTACATGATTTTGACATCATATCGATAAGAAGCTCCCAAGGATGAGATGTCTAGAAACTCCATTTCAGTTTGGATGTACCTATGTAGAGCCCCATGGTATTTCAGAACCAAGTGTTGCTTAGAATTGTTGATGCCCAACTTGGTTGAAAGGTGTGGAAGTTATTTGTGAACTCTGGCACCACTTGGCCCCTCTCTTGATGTAGCGTGGTCCATATCATGTACTAGTCATCATAGTTACCAACAAGTTAATATTGTTCCTGGACCGCATCCAAAAAAAAATCCTAAGTGGAATCAGACCAATATATTCCAGAATCCACTGTGGAAATTTTCTCCCAGTAATTTTCTCACCAATGTTTGACATGGGGGAGAGCCTTAAGGAGTGCGAAGGTGATCTTTTCCCTGTTGAAAAAATTTTGAACAAAGAAATAACCTTCTAGTAGATTTATCCATTTCTCTTGGGAATCTGCATCTATCTGACCTTTAAATACGAGAATATCAAAATTAACTTGTACCTTGAAAGGTGAGATGCCTCCAAAGTGGGGCGTAACTTTGGTATACAATCTCCAGTTGGGGTGCCTGATACCTCGTTGGAAAGGTATCAATGAGGAGATTCATTTTGGGGGATCAATCAAAGTCTTTGGCTATTAGTGAAGTGATCAATCGTGAAAAACATGTGTTTAGGCCCTCAAAATGGCCCCAGAAGTTTGGGAACCAAAAAACTGCTAAAAATAGTAAATTTCCAGAAGACTGTTTTGAGCCAGTTGGCATAGGTGGGTGGCCACTGATATCCACCTAGATCATCCAACCTCTCTAACGCACCCATGTTTCTGAGGGTAGATCGGTCCACTCCTTAAGAAATCTCCCAGGTATCCCCTTCCTTTCCCAAATGCAACCCCAAGTCTTCGTCAATCGTTCTAAGGAAAGTAAGGTGTGTTCCCCCTTGGTGTCGTGCATCACCATTGTGCACTGAAGGTGCTCCTACCCACACCCAAACATATTCATTCTCCCAAGCGATCACTTCCTTTCGTGTTCTCTTTGTCCATCCGTCATTGAATCTTCCCAAGGAGCATGCACACTCAATGGGTGTCATGGGAGACCCTTACATCCTCCCCGACTCCAAGTTCTTGTCGTCCCCAACAACATCCGTCAAATTCCATGGTTTCTTTACCCATCTCTGGATATCATCACTACTCAATTAATGTTTCTTCCTTACCTGTTGTCATCAAGGAAAACTCCTCTTCAGAAGTTTCATAATTCTATGAAGTGTCGTTGCCCTCTAACTTTCTATTGATTCCATACTTTGGTCATTCTTCCCATGCTTCTATGTATTGGATCCCCTTGTGACTTCGAATGATTGAGTAGTTAATCCAATCATCATTCCTTTATCTCAAGAACTCACATCCACACATTCAAACATTTGTTTATGTCTGCAATCTCATCGCATTTGCAACTCTTCATTTCCTCCAATCTGTCAAGTCACCCAATGCGTTCTCAATATTTTTCACCAAGGCATCTCCTCAAGGCACCCCATTGGCCTCACTACCTCCCACCGAGACAATGATCCAATGTGTTGCAATCTAGTTTGAAGGTGAATGGGGATGTCTGGTTGGGCCATATCCCTCATCTCCAATCCATCCCAATGTGATTAGTGAAGTGTCACCATACTTTTGCGTCATGTACATAAGCAACAGTACACTTGAACCTATATTTCCTTTGCACTCTTCCATGCTTCATTCTAGCTTCAGGTCATACAACCATTCACTGTGTCCAAGTTTGCTAGAGGAGGAATTGGCCCCTTCCTTGGTTCTATTTCACCAAGGTTGTTGCATATCCCTCACGTCCTCTTGGTCTATGAACGGTTTTTTCTCATGTTCAACAAACTTCTTCGACATCTTCATTTTTGTGACTTCCTCTAATTTCCTTCACCACTCATTAACTTACAAACAGAAATCATCCAAGCCATCCACTAACACCAACTTCCTTTCATTTTTTGTGTTATATTTTCCAACCATCACCCCACATCATCCAAGTTTGTCTCCACAAGGTTTCTTTCTCTAGCTATCCGCAAAAACCATCTGCAAGGAAGACATCTTTGTGCCTCCTTCCTTCCTCCTTATGGTCGGAATCAAACATGGAGTATGTCTAGAGAAAATGGATAAATTGTGCATGTGAGGAATCAATGTTTCATTTTGATTCCTCATGAACTCTTTTCCCAACACAATTTCAAAATCATCCATGGGAATAGTGGTGAAACTCATCTTTTCGCACCAGTCACCAAGATTCAACGAGATGTCCTTGGCCACACAAATGACTCTCTCCACACCTACATTCACTACCTTAAAGGTTTTCTGTGTCATTTCAGGCTACAACCCAAGCCTCTGCACCATGTCTTCCCTTAAGAATTTATGAGTGGCCCCACTGTCCACCATGGCTAACACTGATTTCCCATTGAGTTCAACCAACACATAGCAAATTTTCATATTGTATTTCTCTTGGATCTCTGTGGTTTCACCTCCATGATTGTGTTCAAGACCTACAAGACTCCAACATATTTGTTGTCTTCCTTTTCCAAATCATTCAACTTCTGTTTCAAGGGACAATTCTTCACATAGTGCTCCTTGGCACAAATCCAACATGAAATCAATTTCTTCTCTTTCGGTGTATCTGTTTTCTTGGCATTGTCTTCACTTCCCTTGGATGACTTTGTCTTTCCATTGTCCTTATTTTTCCCCTTCCCTTGCTACTACTTCTCACCTTGGGAGTCCTCATTGTTCCTAGGAACTGTCTTTGGTTCACCCCGAAAGTCCAACATTTTTTTCGTTGCGACGATCACTACTGCAATAGTATGCATGTTATGTCATCGCAACTCACTCTATACCCACGATTGTAGACCATTCATGAAGTGGAAAAGCCTGTCTTCTACCAAAATATCTTTGATCACTAACATGAGCCCTACGAACTCCTTGATGTAGGCTTGGATGTTACCAGTGTGTTTGAGATCCAACAATTGATTCCTTATGATCCATGCTTGGTTCCCCAAAAAAAAATATGCCTTCAAGATTTCATTCATCTCTTCCCAGTTTTCAATATTCTCAAATGGTTCTCATAGCTTCCAAGTCTTCCATTTGATTCCTCCACCAAATCTTAGTGGTTCCTGTCAACAAAATCGCTACAACATTCACCTTGGCTTCTTCTAAACTTTCGTTCAACTGCTCCAAGTACAACTCAATGACCCAACATAAGTTTCCCAACAACTTAGCAATGCAAGTGTCATCATATGGCTCAGGTTCCTTTATCTTGATCCTCATTGGCATGATAGCAGAGCTTTTTCCTTCAGCCAAAGCTCGTTTCAATAGTGCGATGGTGTCATATTGGTCCTTCAAATTATGTGTGATTGTGGCAAGTAAGTCCTTTGTTTCCTTGAGTCTACCCTAAATTTCATTCGCTAAGGTGTTGGTCATCAAATATATGTTGACTGGCACTCCTAAACAGCTTAGTTAAACCCATGTTTCATATTTTTCATCTCAGTCTCCATCGGGTCGACCTTCTCACCATGTTCACACAATGTGTATGTCATTTTCTTGATGATTCTTTCCAAGGTAGTGATCTAGTCCTTCATCTTTACGGTCTTGGTCTCCCTCTTGGTGTCACTATCATCAGTCATGGATGGCCCTCCAATACCTTCTTTACTTGAAAAATGTTCGTACAAGGCATCCAAGAGTTCATCTCAAGACTTCATCAAATTTATGTTGTTACTTCTACGGTCAAGTCTTCAACAATCCTGTGTTTTTTCTTGTACAAGTGTTTCATTCACCCTCAGAAAGTTGCACTTCGTCTACTCAAGGAGAGCACCTAGTTATGTTCACAAGTTATGTTCGTAACTCAGTCCTATCACAACCCACCAAATTTGCGCTCAGGTTTCCTCTGCAATGGGTCAGTCCGTCGAACCCTCACCAAGCCTGCACCAAGACTACTTCACCAAACAAGTGCGCCCCTCTCCCACAACTTTTTTGACTATAGTAGTGGTGAAGAGCCAAGTCTACTCTAATACCACATGTCATGACCCACCAGGATGCCCGAATGGATCTTGCGATCATTCACCTCCTGAGGGCATGCGACACCCCGAGAATACTTCATCCAAACTACACCTCTTCACCTAGATCATACCCATACTCTGTTCTAGGCTACCGATGATTTACACTCCTACTCTAGTGAAACTCTTTCTTACTTAAACAATTGTTAACACATTTGAACACTTAGTCTTATTTAAGCATGCATCCATGAACAAGAGAACAATTGTGAAACAAAAACGAAGACACACATATAAATAGTTCGAGCGACACAAACCGTGCCTAACACCCAACTAAGTCTTTGTTATTGTGAAACAGTTATAAATGAACACTACCAAATCATTTTACAACAAGGTAGAGTCAAACGACTCACCTCACCTCACCAAGACACCCAAGAACAAATATGTCACCACAAGACTCCTTGTCACAACTATCTTTGCAACTTCCCTCAGTGCACCTCAAATGTGCCCACAACCACAGACTTGTTGTCATTTTGTTTCCACAAACTTTCACCAAACTAACATAGATTTCGGTTCTACCCCACACATGCCTCTACAGACCTATGTTTTCAAAATTCCCCAAAACATTCCAAAACGTCCAACTCTTGGATTCTTGTCTTCCATCTTGGAAAATTTTCCTTAGTTTGTTATCGCAAACTTGCCTCATACTTGCTCCCCAAATATCTTGCCAAAAATGCTCTATGGCTCCTTTGGTTGTGTGCCCTTTCTCTTATAGGAGCTCCAAGGATCACTTGTGTGAAGCATTGTGTCTCTTGGGTGTAATGTTCCCCTTCAATAACCCCCACTCAACGAACTTGTTGTTCCCTTCCGTGGACCCGGTGCGCCCATCCAAATCCTACGCACCCATCAACTATTTGTCTCTTAGACTGGTGTGCCCCATTCTTTGGCGCACACCATTTTCCTTGTGCTCTCTTCGTGTTGATCGTCGTGACTTCTCATGAGTTTGCCGATGGGGTCGTCCAACCTCTCTAACACGCCCATGTTCCGGAGGGAAGATGGGTCCACTCCTTGGGCATGCTACCAAGTCGCCCCGCCCTTTCCCAAATGCAACCCAAGTCTTTGTCAATCATTCTAAGGAAAGTAAGGTGTGTGCCCCCTTGGTGTCACGTGTCACCATCATGCGCCCAAGTTGCTCCTTCCTACACCCAACCATCTTCATATGCCCAACCAATCGCTTCCTTCCTTGTGCTCTTCATTTGTCCATCGTCGAATCTACCCAAGAAACACACGTGTTTGGTGGTTGTCGTGGGAGACCCTTAAAATATGCATGGTGATAATGTTTTTCTATACAAATAACTACATAGCTCACACGACAAATAACTTATTGGATGCACACCCTTTGACTCACCATACCCTTAAAAACCACCTTTCTTTCATATTATAAAAACAACCCAAAAAAAAAATTACATACTCTAGATTCTTCCCCAAAAAAAAACCCTAATTAAAAATTATATAAAATTTTGATAATTTTCCAAATAAACTTCTTATAATTACATTAAAAAAATCATACTCTAGATTCTTCCCCAAAAAATCCCTAATTAAAAATTATATAAAATTTTGATAATTTTCCAAATAAACTTCTTATAATTACATAAAATTCAATCAATTATTACTCACATGAAACTAAATAAATATTAATATATACCTTTCCATGCTCTCAATTGTTTATCCCCAAGTCTTGAGTTAATATAAACTACCTTTTCAACACTAACCTTTCCATATTGAGTATCCATATATTATCATGGATGCTTTTAACGATCATATCATCGTGCTAGAGTCTATGATTCTACAACAATAATCGAAGCCATATGAGTGGTGGCTTGTGAATAGTTTACTACTAAAGAAAGTCAAACTACGACTCAAACTCTATAAGTGCATACAACTTTAAGGGTGATGTAATGAGCAAACACAACAACAAAGAGACACATGGAGATACCAACAAATACATGAAGAATCGGGTATATTTAACAAATATATTTAATTGTTCTTTTCCGATGAAATAAAACATTAAAATACACATTAAAGCGAAGATTAAAAAAGTTTTACTCTTTTCATATATATTGGTTCTACACAATTAGATTTATTAAAGATAAAAACTATGCATATTTTAAAGTTTTTTTCTTAAAAATTGATATTATCTAGGTGAAATTTTCCTTGTCAACTACTTTCTCTTTTGGATTAATGAGCTTAATCCATGTATTCATGAAATTATGTGGTGTTCCTTAATTTTAAATTAAAAGTTTTTAAAAGTAGTATTAAATGTAATGATTTTTTTTCATATTTTTATTTAATATTATTTTAATAATTAAAAATAAATAAAAATCAAAGGGTAGTAGGTGTGAGAAGTCTTCATGATCCTAAAGGAACAATGATTTTAATTTACATTTGGAGACTTTGTCAAGCCACCAATAACTAAGCAGAAGTTTATGCATTGTTGTATGGTCTTCTATTGGTCAAAGAAGTCAATATCATAATATTAACAGTTTTTGGGGACTCAACATGGTTATTAAGGTAATGTTAAGCAAATTGTTGAAATAATGTAACTGCAAAGTGTATTCTTATTATTATTTGATATATTATTCATTGGATCAATCCCCATTGTGGATTGATCATGTTGACTATTATATAAGGACCAAATCTCTTTTTGTGCATTGGTCATAATGTAATTGTAAAAGGCAAAAGAAGAAGTTTGCCCCAGAATATATCAAAAATGCCCCGAAATATAATAAAGGTGGTTATAACCACCCAGTTTGAGAAGTCGGCCCTACCAGTGAAGAAACACTTCACACGTGCCAGATTTATATAAATAAGGAGGCTAGCACCTCACTTAGATACACACTTCACTTGCTCATTGAGAGACAAGTTTCAGAACTACAGCTGGAGAAGAGAGAGAGAGAGAGAGANATATTTAGGAGAGGACTTTTTGTATTTGCTTAAGTTATCTCTTGGCATTGTATTGGCTATCTATAATAAGGAAGTTTTGTTAGGTTTTCTTCCCCTAGAGGGTTTCCCAGGATAAATGTTGTGTCTCTTGTGATTGTGTATTTCTCAGTGATCTTGTCTTATGTTGTTGTTATCTATTGAAATGAAAAGAACTATAATAATGTCTTAAACATTAACATGGTATCAGAGCCAAGCTAAAAAGAGCATCTTTCACAAGAGAAAAGTGAAAAACGTCATTGTTGTCGTACATGCAAATTAGGGCTTTTGTTGGTGAGGTATTTCATCCCTAAAACCATCTAGAAAAGTGTGCCCTCCCCCAAGGATCATTTTGGCACCTTCACCGCACCTTTTCAATGGCTAGATCTCCCTGAACGTAAAACCCTAATTTCACAAAGTACTAGAAAACCAGAAGACCAGAGTACCAGAAGTACCAGAAAACCAAAAGCACCAGTCCAAAAATCTGCAAATCAAGTTTGAGGGGGTAAAAGTTGGATTTTCAGAAATCTAACTGTACCAGCTTACTCGCCTTAGCTCGGCGCATCTATCCCCTGGATCAGAATTTCAAATTTTGAAGTTTGAAAAAATAGGGTTTCCTCATAAAACCCTAAGTTGCAGTTGCAGTTGCAGTCTCAGAACCAGTTGCAGTTGTGGCCGTAGTACTAGTTCCAATCACCCTTGAAGTTTTTAAGAGTTGGTAATGATTACCACTGCTGCCAGATGGTGCCACTACCTACAAATGCTATCAGAGGTATGTACTCACATATGTTTAAATGGTTAAACTTTAAAGAGTATTTGCAGGAGAAGGGATATCTTGCCATAGATCCAGAAGGATCTCAAGATCCAACACATTCAGAGGAATGATGCAACACAGGCGTGATTATTCTATGCATCTATTTATTATGATGTCATTCTAACCTTTGATCAAAATCTGAGTCAAGGTATTAGATGGATTAAAGTAGAGATCATAGAGCTTATCCTCTAACCCAACCTTCTGTCAAGATAGCGTATTGCCTCAGTACAGAATACAGGTTGAAGAAAGCACTCGTCACTTCAGTGAAGGAGACTTGGAAGAAAAGCAAGCACTCATTCTTGAGGACAAAGCTCCAGGTTTGATTAATCAAGTTAATAAGATTCAAAGGTACACATGACAAGTTGATTACTATAGTTGAGATAGCAGTCTTTGTAAAGTATTATACTTGATAGCACGTGAGCATATAAAGGTAAATGATTTTCTTGATACAACTAACACCTCCTCTAGGAGAAACCTTGTGTGTTAGTTCCAGGTTTCCATGGAAGAATGTTTGATCACAACACTATGAGAGTGTTGACCTAATTTTCGTATTGTATTCCTTACCTTTAATCTTTTCTTTAGACAAATTACAAGTGATAGCTCTAAAGGAACTATTGTGATGATTGTTCATGCTATTGCTTTATATTATCAAAAGGATATTATTCTTGCTTTTTGTTTTGTTGACCTTGCTCTAGGTCACAGGTAATAACCCTAAGGAATCTATAGTGAAGGTTGTAGAAGGAAACATGCTAAAGGAGAAACCATAAATGAAGCAATCATCATTGGAAAAGAAGAAGGTGGCTTGCATAAGCTAAAGGGTCACTCAGAAGTTGCCATGACCCACGTCATTGAAAACTCATGTGAACTTTGGCATAGAAGATTATCTCACATCAACTACAAGGCGCTACCATACATATGCAAAGTGGTCACAGGTTTACCAGAACTCAAGGTTGACCATGAAGGTGTATGCAATGGATGTGCACAAGGGAAGAACATCAAGAACCCTTTTCCGAAGAGAGACATCAAAGAAGAAGGAGTCCTAGAACTCATCCATTCGGATGTGTGTGGCCTAATGCCATCGTCCTCCATGAGTGGGTATGTATACTATGTATCATTCATTGATGATTATTCTCGTAATACCTGGGTATATTTTTTGAAATCTAAAAATGAAGTGTTCAGCAAGTTCAAGGAATTCAAAGCCTTGATAGAGAATCTTTCTGAAAGAAAGATTAAGATACTGAGGTCAGATAATGGAGGAGAATATACCTCAAAAGAGTTTGTGAACTTCTAAAAAGATGTTGCAATCAAGAGGGGACTCACTACTCCCTATAATACCCAACAAAATGGTGTAGCTGAACGAAAGAACAAAACGATAATGGAAGTTGTGAAGACTATGATCCATGATCAAGATCTTCCTATGTGCTTATGGGCAGAAGCAGCAATGGAAGTTGTATATGTGCAGAACCGATTATCCCGTAGTGCACTAGGGCTCAAGACCCTGGAAGAGATGTTCACCGAAAAGAAGCCAGAGGTAATCCATCTCAAAATATTTGGTTTCCCAGTATTTATTCATATACCGAAAGAGAAGAGAAACAAGCTAGAACCTTCAGGAAAGAAGGGAATATTTGTGGGATACTGTGAGGTCTCCAAGGCCTTCAGAATCTATATACTAGGTCACCATCACATTGAGATCAGCAGGGATGTGACTTTTGATGAATATGCAGCGCTCAAGAAATCAAGAAGATTCCAGCTTGAATAAGTATATGAAGAGGAACCTGTAATCCCCAGAACTGCAGTGAGGGAGGTTCCTAGAGACGCAGAACCGGAGAGGGAAGTCATAACTTCCCTTGATCAAGAAATTCTAGAAGACCATGATATATTATAAGTTCAAGAACCTCCTCAAATGACGATCCTCCATAAAAGAAATCCAGCTTGGACTAGAGAGCTTATTCAAGATGGAGAGAAGTATGGTGTTCCTAAAGGAACTATGAGACAAGTGAAAAGACCAAAGCCATTCTCCAGTTATATGACTTTTATGTGTGATATTCTAGAGGAGGAGCCTACCTGCTTTGAAGAATCCATTCAGAGGAAAGAATGGGCAGATGCCATGACAGAGGAATACCATCCATAATAAAGAATGAAGTATGGGAAATAGTTCCTAGAAGGAAGAGTAAAGAAGTGGTGTCCTCCAAATGGATCTTCAAAATAAAACATGTTGATGATGGAAGTATTGAGAAAGTATAAGGCAAGATTTGTCGCTCATGGATTTTCTCAAAAATAAGGCATTGACTATGAAGAGACATTCTCTCCTGTAGCTAGATACACTTCAATCAGAACCATCATAGCTCTTGCAGCTAAGACGAAGTGGAAGCTACATGAAATGGACGTAAAGACAACTTTCCTAAATGGTGTCATCAAAGAGGAAGTGTATATAGAGCAACCTCAAGTATTTGAAGTTGAAGATGGGAAGTTTCATGTATGTAGATTGCAGAAAGCCTTATATGAATTAAAGCAAGCCCCTAGAGCTTGGTATGGTCGTATAGACAGTTTTCTAACGAGCTTAGGATTTACCAAGAGTAAAACAGATTCTAACCTCTACTTCAAGGTCATGAACGATGAGCTGGTAATATTACTGTTATATGTGGATGGCTTGTTCTTAACCGGAGAAGAAAATCTCATCACTGAATGGAAGAAGAGACTTGCCTCAGAATTTGAGATGAAAGACCTTTGCCTAATGCATTATTTCTTAGGTCTTGAGGTATGGCAGATGTAACACACCCACTACGGGAACTAAGATTTTTCACCTTTTTCTTTCTCCTTCAGTATTAAGGGGCAGAGTTTCCAAATTCCTACGAGGTTCTAGCGTAGGCTAGGCCTTCCAATCGAGACCTTCACCAAACCAATTCACTGGTTCTTTCGTTGAAAATCCGTCGTGTACAATTCACACACCAAGTGCAGGATTCACTTCCATGTGTTCGTCGGTTGTGACCCCGGGATAAGCCAAGAGGCACCTTTCGCATTTCGGGACTTCAGAAACCGGGAGTTCAAAATGCAAGGGAGTCAAGTTCTTTGACTCTTCAAACCCCGAAACCCGAAATCCTATTCACACCAAGCAACTTCAGGATTTCACCTACCAGGACTTCGCGTACCAAGTTTTCACGATATGTGAGGACAAGAGGTCTCGCACTTGAGTTCCCAAGAGCCGAAACTCCAAAATGTCGATATGTATATATATATATATATATATATATTGCTAAGTTCAATTTGGGGTCTCACAAGTCGAGATTTCGCGAGATGCGAAGACAGGAGATCTCGCACTTGAGTTTCCGGGAGTCGAAACTCATATATATATATATATATATATATATATATATATATATATATATATATATATATATATANTTCATTTCAGGGTTTCGCAAGTCGGGATTTCGCGATATGCGAGGACAAGGGGTCTCGCACTTGAGTTTCCAGGAGCTGAAACTCTGATGCGCCGATGTATATATATATATACAACGCTAAGTTCATTTCAGGGTTTCAAAAGTCGGGATTTCGCATTTGGTGAATACAAGGAAATTGACCCTTAGGATTCCCGAGTGTTGAAACAACGAAACATCAAAATCTATTCACGCTCTATCATTTTGGGGTTTCTCACATTGGGATTTCGCATCTGGCGAATACAAGGAAGCTGACCCTTAGGATTCCCGGGTGCCGAAACACCTAAACATCAAACATCTATTCACGCTCTATCATTTCGGGGTTTCTCACATCAGGATTTCGCATATGGCGAATACAAGGAAACTGACCCTTAGGATTCCCGGGTGCCGAAATGCCTAAACATCAAATATCTATTCACGCTCTGTCATTTCGGGGTTTCTCACATCGGGATTTCGCATCTGGCGAATACAAGGAAACTGACCCTTAGGATTCTCGAGTGCCAAAACACCTAAACATCAAACATATATTCAGGCTCTATCATTTCGGGGTTTCTCACATCGGGATTTCGCATCTAGCGAATACAAGGAAACTGACCCTTAGGATTCCCGAGTGTCAAAATGCCAAAACGCCGAGAGGTATCCCTGCTAAGCTACTTTCGGTGACAGGGATGAAACAACTTCATGGGCTTACTAAAACGGTAGTCCTTTCAAGGAACTCACTCCTCTCTGTATGGGGAGGGAACCTTCCTAGAAGGAGGTGCCTTCGGGGAAATCCAACCAGGGCACCACGTGAGTTAAGTAAATGGGACAAATCTCTCGAGAACAGACTTGAAATCTGAACTTGTTCTATATATATATATATA
>ML788487.1:213684-271136 GCA_009831015.1 Picea engelmannii
TTCCGATCAAAACACTAGGAAAAAACTTCTATACAGAAACCATTTATGAGGGTATGACTATGAGCATTCATTCCAGGAATATTCAATTTAAAATGCAGGACATAAATACTTATCAAAAAACACCAGGTGTGACGCAACTGCTGAGAGGGGTGCTCGTTTCAACCCAATCGTAGGCTCAGCGACTCCCAATGAATTTACCACTAGCCACCCCCGAGCTAGACCGCGAGGATTTGAGACTCAGTCTCCTACTTCCCACTCGTCGGAAGTCAAGGAAGAAGGTTACTCTCCTTCTCCTCTGCTCAAGACTCCCTGTGTTTTCCGGAGTTCCTTTGGTTCTCCTTCTGCGATTTCTATTCTGCACCCCCGCTCCCCACACTTCCTTTCTTGCTTTGTCCTGCAAGGTCGCGTGTGGTGCGAATTCCCCCACAGTGGTCAGGTCTGAGGGCTTCTATGGATGGTTGGTTCACCCACATCCCCTCATTAACTCATGAGGAGCCTCCCCACCTACCATCCTGGCGAGTAATTCATTCCAGGGCCAGAGAGTAGCTTTGGTGTTTGAGCCAGTAAAGACCAATATGGTATTGGTTCGGTGGAAATTGATGCCACCATTCCAGGTGCCTTCCACCACCTTTCATTAGCCATCGTGGTCTCTTTTTCATCACATCCCCCTCTCAATAGTCATGCAACATATATTCACACATTATTTACATTCATCGACCCTATATACAAGGTCCATCAAATCACACATTCACATTTTGGAGTTTTCCATAGTTCTTGGCCAATATAGTTATTTTTACATACTGGGGGAAACAGGGTGTTACAATTCCCTCCCCCTTAAAGGAACATCGTCCTCGATGTTCTATCTATCAATAGAATGTGTAAGTACAGAAGTAAACAAAATCGGATATGCTTGTTTCATGGCATCTTCCATTTCCCATGTAGCCTCATCTGGGCCAAAATGTTTCCACTGCACCTTGAACTATGCAATGGTTCAGTTCCTGAGTGAGGTTTCCTTTATATCCAGTATGCATTGGGGTTATGGTAGGAATTCTCCCTCCGGTTCCACCTGGATCATAGACCAGTCAATTATATGATTAGAATCATGTACATATTTCTTCAATAATGAAACATGGAAAACATTATGTGCTTTTATTGTGGGACGAAGTGCTAGCCTATAGGCTACAGGTCCCACTCTATATAGAACTTCAAAGGGTCCACAATATCGAGGTGCCAACTTGGCACATGCTCCCATCTTCAGGGAACTCTTCCTGGGCCTAACTCTGAGGTATCTTTGGTCTCCCACCTTGAACTCTCCTGGAGTTCTCTTTTGGTCAGCATAACTTTTCTGTCGGTTTTGAGCGACCTTTAGATTTTGTTTTATCTGAATCACTTGTTGTTCCATTTCTTTCAACATGTTAGGCCAATAGTAACTCTGTTTATAGGATTACTCCAACTTACTGGAGTATTGCACGGCCTACCGTAGAGGACTTCGAAAGGGCTTGTCTTTAGGGATTCTTGGTAGCCGTTGTTGTAAGCGAATTCCACCGGTGGCAGGAAATCTTCCAACTTTTTGGGTTGATGCATTACGTGCATCCTGAGCATGTCTTCTAATATTTGGTTCACCCTTTCCATCTGTCCATCAGTTTGAGGGTGATAGGTTGTGCTAAATAGTAACGTGGTCTCCAAACCAGCCATCAGGGATTTCCAAAAGTTGGAAGTAAATTTCATGTCTCTGTCAGACACGATCTCCTTCGGCATACCATGTAGTCTGAATATCTCCTTCATGAATATGTTGGCGATGTCTATTGCCTTACAAGTCGACTTGAAGGGGATAAAATGAATGGACTTGCTCAATTTATCCACCACTACCATGATGGTGTCATTTTTTTTGGTCGAGGTTGGTAATCCGGTGATGAAATCCATGGAGATGGTTTCCCATTTCCATTCTGGGATTGGTAGAGGTTGTAATAATCCTGTTGGGTGTCGGTGTTATGCTTTAACCTGTTGGAATTCTATGCATTTGGCTAATTACTCAGCTATGCCTTTCTTCAATCCAGGCCAATAAAATTGTTTTCTGGTGGCCTTGATCATCTTCTGGTATCTTGGATGACCAATATAGGGTCTTTTGTGCAGTTCATCCATTATGAACCTCTTCAAGTCATCACAATCTAGGATATACAATATGTTTCTATAAGTTAGCAAACCTCCTTCCATCATCTGGTAGCCTCTATACTTTATCCCAGTGGGTTCTTACTATAGGTATGAAGTCACGGTCTAGAAGAATGTGTCTGTCTCTTGTGCATTTCTGAATCATTCCTTGACATTCGTCTCGCAGGTGCTTACTGCTGCCAGGTGAATTGTTTGCATGCTTCTGCTGAGGGCATCGGCCACCTTATTTTCCTTTCCCTTAATATGTTTGATTTCAAAATCAAACTCACTAAGGAGGGCCATCCACCTAGTTTTTCTGGCATTGAGCTTTGCTTGGTCGAATAGATATCGCAATCCACAGTGGTCTGTCATAAGTACAAATTTTCTTCCCAGGAGGTAATGCCTCCACATTTTCAAGGCATGCACTATGGCGGCCATCTCTAAATCATGGGTCACATAGTTGACTTTGTGCTCATTCAATTTTTGGGATTCATAGAAGATCACACTTCCTCCTTTCATAAGGACTCCTCTGAGCCCTTCCTTACAGGCATCTGTGCACAGGAGGAAGTTAGCTTCAGAATCAACGATCTTCAGCACGAGTGCATGGGTCAGTAGATGTTTCAGGGTTTGAAATCTTTCTTCACATTTTTGTGTCCACGTGAATTTTGTCCCCTTCTTCTGGAGGGTAGTGATTGGACACCCAATCTTGGAGAATCCTCTTATAAATATCCTATAGTATCCTACCAAGCCCATAAAGGATATGATATTTGAAACTTCCTTCGAGGTAGGCCATTCCATGATAGACCTGATCTTATCAGGGTCTACCTCTACCCCTTCTTCAGATAGGACATGGCCCAAGTAATGTATTTTCTTCTGGAAAAAGTCACACTTGCTAAATTTGGCATAGAGTTGATGTTCTCTTAGCACTTGAAGCACAAGCCTAAGGTGTTCCTCATGTTCCTCTCTATTCTTGGAGTAAATTAATATGCCATCAATAAAAACCAACACAAATTTTTCTAGAAATTTGTTGAGCACATTGTTCATCAAGCACATAAAAGTGGCAGGGGCATTGGTCAATCCGAATGGTACTACCACAAACTCGTAGTGACCATATCTCATCTTGAAGGAAATTTTTTGGATGTCTTCGCCCATGATTCGGACTTGATGGTACCCATGATTCGGACTTGATGGTATCCAGATCTCAAGTCAATCTTCGAGAAGATAGAGGCACCTCCCAATTGATTGAACAAGTCATTGATCCTAGGTAAGGGGTACTTGTTCTTTATGGTTACCTTATTGAGTTGTCTATAATCTATACAAAGTCGGAGGGTGTCGTCTTTCTTTTTCACAAATAGGACTGGTGCTCCCCATGGAGACACGTTGGGTCGGATATAGCCTATGTCCATCATTTCTTTTAGTTGTAATTTAAGCTCAACTAGTTCAAGTGTGCTCATCCTGTAGGGTGTCCTAGACACTAGCACCACTCCTGGTGCAAGTTCTATTGAGAAGTCGATGTCCCTTCCTGGAGGTAGACCCGGTACCTCTTCCGGAAATACATCTCTATATTCCCTCAATGTGGGGTGGTCTTCGAGGCTTGGTTTTTCACCTTCAATTGTTTTCAACACCTGTATTGCATATAGTGGACATCCTTTTTTGCAATACTTTCTCATTTGAAGAGCTGATATTTGTCTCACCGAGACAGGTTTTTGGATCCTTTGAAGGGTTATTCTCCTTCCTTCTTCACTTACACATTCCAAGGTTTTATGGTAACAATCTAGTTTGGATTTATGGGTGGCTAGCTAGTCCATACCAATCAACAAATCATACGATCCTAGGGGTAATATGTTAAGGGTTGCTTGGGTGTGGAATTCGCCCATAATGAGTTGGCAGACGGGTATGACCTTTGCTACCCTTCTTTTGGTGCCAGTGGCTAACTGTACCAACCATGGCTTGGCATTTTTATGTGGCTATAGTTTACATTTATCAACAGCCTTAGGGGATATATAACTCAAATTTGAACCAGGGTCAATCAGAATAGACACTATATGGTTGGTGATCATACCTTCGTTTTCCACCACTGAAGCTTGGTGGTCATCTTGGTTATTATCCAAGGATGTATAAATTTGTGGCACACTCCTGGAAATGTTATTGACAGTGGTAGCTTGTTGAACATTGTAAATTCTCCAGTTGTTTTATTGTCAGTGCGGGTAGTCCGCAGTAGATGTTATTCTCCACAACCCCAACATTTCAAAGGTTCTCTCTTTGGGTTATCAGTCTTTAATGGGGAAGATCTAGAAAGTTTATTTCCGCTCAAGGAGGGAAAGTTCTGCTGGTATAAACTTCGGGCTGGGAAGCTCATCCTTGAGTTCTTTTTATAGTCCTTAAATCTTGGGGATTTAAACCCCTTTTTCTGGAATCCTGAACTATTATTATGCTTCCATCCTTCGTGAGGTCCTATCCGATGCCCAAGATGTTCATAAAAATATCTTTCCTTTCGGATAGTATCTTCTAGGGTCTTTGGTTTGTCAAATTCAATCATGTTTAGATAGTCCTTAGGTAGTCCACTAATGAATTGTTGCACCTTTTCCTTTTCTTCTTTTATGTAGGGTACATACCTCAACAACTCAAGGAATCTGCTGACATATTCCTCTATGGTGAGTTGCCCCATCTTGATTTCATAGAATTCTTTAGTCTTTTCATCGAAGTATTTTTCCGACAGATATTTCTTCTTGAAGTATTTCTCAAACCATTCCCAAGACAGGTCTTCTTCATGAATCCCTTTTACATTCTTAAGGTCTTTCCACCAAATGGAATCCTTTCCATTCAAGTTGAAGGTGGCTACTCGGGCCTTCAAGTTTTCTGAGAAGTCATGGACTCTGAAATACTTCATTAGTCCAAGCAGCCAGGCCTCCGCTTCCTCTCCCTTCTTTATTTCACCATCAAAGGTGGGTGGTTTGGCCTTCTTGAACTCTTCGAGATTATGACTCTTGGAAAATTTTCACTTCTTTTGTTTTCTTCGGGAATGAGAACATGTTCTGCTACTAGAAGATCCCTCCAAGTCGCTATCTTCCTTTCCAGAAGAATCATCCGATGCTTGTCCCTTATCTCTGGGGTGGACCTTTCTCGAGGTGCTCCTCTCAATGTGGCCACTGACATGACCACGTTTCTGTATCTCAGGTTCATGTTGCAATTTTCTTTGTATGTCAGATAAGCTCTGCAGTAAAACTGCATTAATTTTTGTTTGATTCTCTTACTCTTTTATCATCCTCTCGTTGTCATCCTTGCAACTTTGTAATTTGACCATGAGGCTCCTCACAGTCTCAGATAGATCTGGAGGGGTTCCTACCGCCCTCCTTTCGTCAGACTCTTCGTCTCTATTGTGGGAGCCCTCCCCCACTTCATGGTGAGTCACCATTCTATACGTCTGTAATTTCCAGCGGTTGATCTTTCGCTTGTGTGCAAAAGAAAAACGTTGGTTGTTAGTCAATATTTATATTCATCTATAACCAGTACATAATTCATATTTTTCACACGCACACACACAATAGGAGTTTTCATTCTTAACTTCAACTTTTAATTGAGGGGGGTCAAGATAAAGAGTTACTCCTTTTAACAGTACTCCAAATGGAGTCTCTACGCAACCTGTTCATGAGCCCAAGAAGGCCAAGTGTTGTAACCATGCTATGATACCAATTTGTAACACACCCACTACGGGAAATAAGATTTTTTGCCTTTTACTTTCTCCTTCATTATCGAGGGGCAGAGTTTTTGAATTCCTATGAGTTTCTAGCGTAGGCTAGGTCTTCCAATTGGGACCTTGACCAAACAAATCCACTGGTTCTTTTGTTGAAAATCCGTCATGTACAATTCACGCACCAAGTGCGGGATTCACTTCCATGTGTCCGTCGATTGTGACCCCGGGCTAAGCCAAGAGGCGCCTTTCTCATTTCAGGACTTCGGAAACCGAGAGTTCGAAATGAAAGGGAGTCGAGTTCTTCGACTCTTCAAACCCCAAAACCAGAAATCCTATTCACACCAATCCACTTCGGGATTTCACCTACTGGGACTTCATATACTAGGTTTTTGCGATATGCGAGGAAAAGAGGTCTCGCACTTGAGTTTCCAGGAGCCGAAACTCCAAAACGTTGATATATATATATATATTGCTAGGTTCGATTTTGGGTCTCGCAAGTCAAGATTTCGCGACATGCAAAGACAGGAGATCTTGCACTTGAGTTTCTGGGAGCCGAAACTCCGAAATGTCGATATATATATATATATATATAACACTAAGTTCATTTCAGGGTTTCCCAAGTCAGGATTTTGTGATATGCAAGGACAAGGGGTCTCGCACTTGAGTTTCCAGGAGCTGAAACTCTGACACACCGATGTATATATATATATACAACGCTAAGTTCATTTCGGGGTTTCGCAAGTCGGGATTTTACGTCTGGAGAATACAAGGAAACTGATCCTTAGGATTCCCGGGTGCTGAAACGTCGAAACATCAAAATCTATTCACGCTCTATCATTTCGGGGTTTCTCACATTGGGATTTTGCATCTGGCGAATACAAGGAAACTGACCCTTAGGATTCTTGGGTGCTGAAACACCTAAACATCAAACATCTATTCACGCTCTATCATTTCGGGGTTTCTCACATTGGGATTTCGCATCTGGCGAATACAAGGAAACTGACCCTTAGGATTCTCAGGTGTCGAAACGCCTAAACATCAAACATCTATTCATGCTCTATCATTTCAGGGTTTCTCACATTGGGATTTCGCATCTGGAAAATACAAGGAAACTGACCCTTAGGATTCTCGAGTGCTGAAACACCTAAACATCAAACATCTATTCATGCTCAATTATTTCGGGGTTTCTCACATCGAGATTTCACATCTGGAAAATACAAGGAAACTAACCCTTAGGATTCCTGGGTGTCGAAACGCCTAAACATCAAACATCTATTCACGTTCTATTATTTCGGGGTTTCTCACATCAGGATTTTGCATTTGGCGAATACAAGGAAATTGATCCTTAGGATTCCTGGGTGCCGAAATGCCTAAACATCAAACATCTATTCATGCTATATCATTTTGAGGTTTCTCACATCAGGAGTTTGCATCCGGCGAATACAAGGAAACTGACCCATAGGATTCTTGGGTGCCGAAACGTTGAAAGGTATCCCCGCTAAGCTACTTTCGGTGACAGGGATGAAACAACTTCATGCGCTTACTAAAATGGTAGTCCTTTCAAGGAACTTACTCTTCTCTGTATGGTGAGGGAACCTTCCTGGAAGGAGGTGCCTTCGTGGAAATCCAACCAGGGCACCGTGTGAGTTAAGTAAATGGGACAAATCTCCTGAAAACAGGCTTGAAATATGAACTTGTTCAATATATATATATATATATGAACCGACTATGGCCATACCAATATAAGCATGCATCCACCATTTCCGATCAAAACACCAGGCAAACACTTCTATACAGAAACCATTTATGAGGGTACGACCATGAGCATGCATTCCAGGAATATTCAATTTAAAATACAAGACATAAATACTTATCAGAAAACACCAGGTGTAACGAAACTATTGAGAGGGGTGTTCATTTCCACCCAATCGAAGGCTCAACGAATCCCAACGGATCTACCACTAGCCACCCCCGAGCTAGAACACGAGGCTTTGAGACTCAGTCTCCTACTTCCCGCTCGTTGGAAGTCAAGGATGAAAGTTACTCTCCTTCTCCTCGGCTCAAGACTCGCTGTGTTTTCCAGATTTCCTCTGGTTCTCCTTCTGTGATTTCTGTTCTGCGCCCCCGCTCCCCACACTTCCTTTCTTGCTTTGTCCTGCAAGGTTGCATGTGGCACAAATTCCCCATTAGTGGCCAGGTCTGAGGGCTTCTACTAATGGGAGGTTCACCCCCATCCCCACCTACCATCCTAGCGAGTAATTCATTCCAGGGCTAGAGAGAAGCTTTGGTCTTTGAGCCAGTAAAGACCAATACGATATTGGTTCGGTGGAAGTTAATGCCACCATTCAAGGTGCCTTCCACCATCTTTCATTAGCCATCGTGGTCTCTTTTTCAGCACATCCCCCTCCCAGCAGTCATGCAACATATATTCACACATTATTTACATCCATCGAGCCTTTATACAGGGTCCATCAAATCACACATTCACATTTCAGAGTTTGCCATAGTTCTTGGCCAATATAGTTATTTTTACAAGCTGGGGGAAATAGGGTGTTACAGAAGAGTCCAAAGAGGATCTTCCTTAACCAAGGAAAATATGCAGTCGAAATCCTGAAGAGATTCGACATGTTGGAATGCAAGTCCATGAATAGACCCATGGAAGCGAAGATGAAGTTGTTGGTCGACACTTCATCAGAATTAATTGATGCCATGCTTTCCAGACAGATTATTGGATCATTGATGTACCTGACAAACACCAGACCAGACATTTGTTTTTCTGTGAACACCTTGAGTCAGTTTTTGGTAGAACCCATACATGTTCACCTAGTGCCTGCAAAACATGTGATGAGGTACCTTAAGGGTACAATAGATTTTGGTCTCATCTATGATGGAGATCATGATTTCACATTGAGTGGATATACTGATGCAGATTGGGCAAGAAGTGTTTCTGACAAGAAAATCACTTCAAGATGTTGTTTCAGTTTGGGATCAGCCATGATCTCGTGGCAGAGTAGGAAGCAATCTAACATTTCTCTCAACACAGCGGAAGCAGAATACATTGTTGCATGTTCTACCAGCTGCGAAGCTATATGGCTTCGAAAGTTGTTGACCAGTCTATTTGACCTAGAGATGGAAGCAACCACGATCCTATGTGACAACCAAAGCTGCATAAAGATGACAGAGAATCATGTATTCCACAATAGGTCGAAGCACATAGAGACCCGATATCATTAAATCTGTGACATGGTGCAGAGAAGAGCCTTGAAGCTCCAGTACATTAGCACAAATGAACAGGTTGCTAATGTATTGACCAAGCCTCTATCTCATGTAAAGTTTGAGCACTTTAGAGATAAGCTTGGAATAGTCCAAAAGGACCTTCCTCGAAAAGTGGAGTAGTTGTTGTGATGAGACATCTCTTGCTTCCATCCTCATTGTTGTGACGTAAAGCAAGAAGATGTGATGTGACTAGTACTGAGCTTCCGGCTTGACAGCTGTGATGTAAAGCTAGTATAGTATCTTGCTTCCAACCTGATGGTTGTGATGTAAAGAAATAAGATGTGATGTGACTAGTACTGAGATTCTGGCTTGACAAATATGACGTAAATCCATTCTAGTATCTTTCTTCCAACCTGATGGTTGTGACGTAAAGAAAGAAGATGTGATGTGACTAGTACTGAGCTTCTAGCTTGACAGTTGTGATGTAAAGCTAGTCTAGTATCCTTCTTCCATCTTGATCGTTGTGACATAAATTAGGACGAGCATCTTTTTTCTAGCTTGATAGTTGTGACGTAAAGAAAGACAATGAGATGAGACTAGCACTGTGATTTCGGCTGGATAGCTATGACATAAATCTATTCTAGTATCCTGCTTCCATCTTGATTTTTGTGACATAAAGAAAGACGAGTATCTTGCTTCCATATTGAGTGTTGTGACGTAAAGAAAGACGTTGAGATGAGACTAGTACTATGCTTCCATCTTGATAATTTGTGACGTAAATCCAGTCTAGTATCTTGCTTCCAGCTTGAGTGCTAGACGTAAAGTAAGACGTTGAGATGAGACTAGTACTATGCTTCCAGCTTGAGAAGTTGTGACGTAAAGCTAGTCTAGTATCTTGCTTCCATCTTGATTGTTGTGACGTAAAGCAAGACAAGTATTGAGCTTCCATCCTTACAGCTGTGATGTAAAGCCAGTCATGTATTATGATGATCCAACCTCGTGCTCGGATGATGATGATGATGTATTAGTTTTATACTAATACATATTGATGTAGATGATTATTGCATTCCTTTGAGAATGGCGATGTTGCTAATGAAGAAAACTTCTGATGATTTATAGATACGCCAGTCAGTGTTCCAAGATGATATTGATGATGTTCTCCTCTCACCCACTTGATGTTGTTGATGATGTTGTCCTCTCTCTCTCGCCTGATACTATTGAAGAATACCCTTCTTGTTAAGGGGGAGTGTTGAAATAATGTAACTGCAAAGTGTATTCTTATTATTATTTGATATATTATTCATTGGATCAATCCCCATTGTGGATTGATCATGTCAGTTATTGTATAAGGACCAAATCCCCTTTTGTGGATTGGTCATAATGTAATTGTAAAAGGAAAAAGAAGTCGTCGTCCCTAGAATATATCAAGAGGCCCCAAAATATAATAAAGGTGGTTATAACCACTCAGTTTGAGAATTAGGCCCTGCTAGTGAAGAGACACTTCACACATGCCAGATTTATATAAATAAGGAGGCTAGTGCCTCACTTAGATACACACTTCACTTGTTCATTGAGAGACAAGTTTCAGAACTGTAGTTGGAAAAGAGAGAGAGAGAGAGAGGCGCATCTTTAGGAGAGGACTTTTTGTATTTGCTTAAGTTATCTCTTGGCATTGTATTGGCTATCTATAATAAGGAAGTTTTGTTGGGTTTTCTTCCCCTAGAAGGTTTCCCAAGATAAATGTTGTGTCTCTTGTGATTGTGTATTTCTCAGTGATCTTGTCTTATGTTGTTGTTATCTATTGAAATGAAAAGAACTATAATAATGGCTTAAACATTAACATTAATATTTTTATTTAATATTTTTCATATTTTTATTTAATATTATTTTAATAAATAAAAATCAAAGGGTAGTAGGTGTGATAAGTCTTCATGATCCTAGAGGAACAATGATTTTAATTTACATTTGGAGACTTTGTCAAGCCACCAATAACTAAGCAAAAGTTTATGCATTGTTGTATGGTCTTCTATTGGTCAAAGAAGCCAATATCAAAACATTAACAGTTTTTGGGGACTCAACATGGCTATCAAGGTAATGTTAATCAAATCTCTCACTTTAGGAAGAAAATTAGCACATACTGTGGCCTATCTACAAAAGGAAGCTAGGCCCTTCTCAAAATTTTCATTTTACCATATCAAACGGGACCTAAATATGGAAGCATATCATTGGGCTAAGTGGGCTATAGAGTGTGGTCTAGGAACTAAGTTTAAGATTTGGGGGTATGAGCAAATCCCCATCCCCTAAGATCATTTAGTATGATTGATAAGAATATGGAAGAGGCACATTACATCCTCATTACTTTCACATGATGTAAATATTTTCACATCACCAATGATGGCATCAGGATGAGAGAGCTTAGGGAAAGCCACATACTCTTTAACATGTGAGCTCCCTCTTTGCTTGTGGTTTTTGAATGCTCCTTTTATTTTCTACATATGCTCTATGGGATAATGGCAAAGTTGGGGAATGGAATTGGGTTTAAGATTGGTAGCGACCCTAGAGGGACCAACAATTAGGTAAGTGCTCATGGTTATGGGTGGTTTGTTTATTCTTTCAACCTTGTCTGGAATGTTTTAAATTTGTATGTGGGGGCACTCGAAGGTTGAGTTTGGAAAAAATCTTGGATTTTCTTTTTCAATGGGGAGGTGAGGATAAATTCAGGCTCCTAGGTTTCAATTTGTTTATTCATATTTCTTGTTGTGTTCATTTCTAGAATTGGTCTTCATAAAGAATCCGAGGAAAGTCAAGTGTTGGCGAAAATTCAGTATCCATTACTATGTGGGGAAAAACTTACATATTTTGGACACTTACCTATTACTTGTTTGTTCCCCTTGGTCAATGGGAACTCTAGATTGGCATTGAAAAGTGATCAAGTGGTTACTCAAGAATTCAATCTCAACAAAGAAACAAGTCTTGTGTGGGACATTTGAAATCCCAGTGAAGTCACAATTGTTCTTCTAGGTAGGATTAAATTTACAAATCCACTTAAAGTTTGGCTTTGCGGGTCTAGGAAACATAGATAACATAAATGTGATGGAGCTACGTAAGATATTAATAAGGCATGAGGACTTTATCTAGTCCAATATAAGCTCAATTCTCTCTGTCACTTACAAACTCCAAGAGAGTGAGCACCTATACATCTCACATCATGCAATTGTAATGAATTTATTAGTACAACAGAAGAAAAGAATATACATTTTGGAAGTAGAGTGCAATATGTTCTACAATTTGGTCCTTAATCTCTTAAAATACACTCCATCCATGTAATATACCAGATATAAAAAGTATGCAGAACAAAAATAAAATGCTAGAAATGGCAGAATAACAGTAATATAACCAACATAATCTCCACAATAACAAAGAAATGATATAAGAACAACAACAGAAATAACACTTTGATTCAGAAAGAAATGTTCATGGGCCTCTTCAAGGGGGAAACCTCCAGTCAAGCAATGCTCTATTACAATAATCTCCAAGATGGGGTTTTCATACCCTCGACCCTTATTTATACTAAATATGTCTATCAAGAAAAGCATCTAGAGGAAGATCCTTCTAGAAGCGGAAGCTTCTATTAGGTCTTCTTACATCCGCCTTATTCTATTTTATTGAAAGGCCTTATTAATATTGACCTTTATTACATCCGAATATATTGCTCTACCTATGTGCGGGTTATGACCCTAACATGTCCACCCCCTTAAAAACAACCTTGTCCTTAAGGCTTGAGATGTGGAAACTACTGCAGAATGGTAGCTGGTTCCCAAGTGGCATCTACTGGAGTTGTATCTTTCCACTGGACTAGCACTTCCTTGATGGTTCTCTGACGTAGGTGATGGTCATGCTAGTCCAAAACTGCTTCTGGATGTAGCCAAATGGATCCTTCTTCAGCTAACTCGGGAAGGTTGGTTTGAATTTGGCACCTAGTTCCAATCACCTTATTTAAGCATGAAACATGAAAAACAGGATGTAGCTTTGAATGACTGGGCAGAGATAACTAATAGGAAACTTGTCCCACACGCTTGAGAACTATATAAGGACCATAAAATTTGGGCGCTAGCTTCTGACAATGCTCGGCCATGAGGGAAGTTTGCTTGTATGGTTGCAGTCACAGAAACACCTGATCCCCTTCTGCAAATTGACGTTCAGAGCGACCTTGATCTGCTTGTTTCTTCATGCAATTTTGTGCCATGACCAAGTTCACTTTGAGGGTACAGAGAATATCCTCTCGAACTGTAAGTGTTTGGTCAACCTCCTGGACCTTTGAGGTATCCAGTAAGTATGAGAAAACTGAAGGTGGCTTCTGTCCATATACCGCTTCAAAAGGAGTCATGCGTGTAGTTGTATGGTAGGAAGTGTTGTACCACCATTCAACTAGGGGTAACCATTGAGCCCACTGATTTTTCTTTTCCGAGGCAAAATACCTCAGATATGTTTCCAAACACTTGTTGACAACTTCTGTCTGACCATCAGTCTAGGGATGATAAGTTGTGCTGAGATGCAATTGCGTGCCCTATAGCTTGAACAATTCTTGCCAAAAATTGCTTGTGAAAGTTGGTTCATGATCAGAAACAATAAAGTAAGGCATGCCATGAAGCTTGAAGACCTGGTCCATGAAAATTTGAGCCATCGTGGATGCAGTAAATGGGTGTTGAAGAGATAAAAAATGAGCATACTTGGAAAGGTGATCCACAACCACCATTATGACTGATTTATTTCCTGATTTGGGTAAGCCTGTAATAAATTCCATAGAGATATCCTTCCAAATAGCAGGTGGAATCGGAAGCGGTTGTAGTGTGCCCAGATATTTGACTATTTCTCCCTTGTTGCATTGACACACATCACATTTAGTGACAAAATTATGGATGTCCTGTTTCATACCATCCCAGAAAAAAGAACGTTTGACCCTGTCATAGGTTTTGGTGAACCCAGAGTGCCCCGTTGTGGGTGTAGCATGAAGCTCAGAAAGTACCATGGATTTAAGCTTTGGTTGTTTACTTAAATACAAATGGCCTTTGTATCGAAGCTCATCCTAGAGCTAAGAGTACCCTGGGGGAGCTGGAGCATTGGTCTGCAATTGCTGGATCAGATGCGAACTTTTGGGATCTTGTAGCCATTCCTGGCGAATAGCTTGGAGATAATCTGATACAATGAAGGAAAGAGAAAAAAGGGATCCTTCTTCATATTTTTGGGACAGTGCATCCACCACCACATTGTCTTTTCCTTTCTTGTAAATGATCTCATAATCATATCCAAAGAGTTTAATCACCCATTTTTTTTTCTCCGAGGAGGAAATGTGTTGTTCCATAAAGTACTTGAGGCTTTGATGGTCTGTCTTAATTTGGAAATGTTGCCCCAAGAGATAAGGCCACCATAGATCAACGACATGCAGAATAGCCAACATTTCATTTTCATAGATGGGTTTGCCTAGATTCCTTTCAAATAATTGTTTGCTAGTGAAGGCCAAAGGTCAACCCTCTTGCATAAGGACAACACCGATTCCTTTCCCTGAGGCATCACATTCCAACACAAAGGTCTTTGTGAAATCAGGAAGGGACAAAACTGAAGTGATGCTCATGGCCATCTTCAAGGTTTGGAAAGCTTGAGCAGTGGTCGGAGTCCAAGTGAAAGAGTTCTTTTTTAGGAGAGCAGTGAGAGGTGTTGCAATCTTTCCATAATTCTTAAAAAAACTTGCGATAATACCCTGTTAAGCCCAGAAATCCACGCAAGTTTTTGAGAGGCTTTGGGTGTGGCCAGTCTTGCATAGCTTCAATCTTTTTCGTATCCACCCTCACGCCATACTTGCCAACGAGATGACCCAAGTATTCTACTTCTAAGGCACCAAAAGCACATTTAGACTGTTTTAGGAAAAGTTGGTGCTGAGAGAGTAGATGGAGAACTCGATCCACATGAATAAGATGGTCTGTCCAGGTTTTGCTATAGATGAGGATATCATCAAAGAAAACTAAGACAAAATGACGGAGAAAAGGATGGAAGACATGATTCATGAGGCTTTAGAAGGTGGAGGGGGCATTACACAAGCCAAAGGGAATGACCAAAAACTCATAGTGGCTCTCACAAGTTCGAAAGGCCGTCTTGGGAATGTCTGACACTTTCATATGTATCTAGTGATAGCCCGAGGGAAGGTCAATTTTAGTAAAGAATTGGGCGCCACTCAATTCATCCAGGAGGTCATCAATGGCAGGAATGGGAAATTTGTCTTTAATGGTCAGTTTTTTGAGGGCACAGAAGTCAGGACACATTCTCCAAGAACCTTCTTTCTTCAGGACCATGACTACAAGAGAAGAGTAATGGCTCGTACTAGGGCGGATAATGCTTGCAATGAGTTCCTGGACCATTTTCTCAATTTCATTTTTTTGTGAAAAGGGGTGGCGATATGGACGGATATTGGGAGGAAGGCTTCCGGGTACAAGGGGAATGGAATGATCATGAACATCGCAGGAAGGAGGGAGTCCTTGGGGAGTGGAAAATACCATTTGATGTTTAGAAAGGAGGGCTTGGAGGTCTTACAGCACCGGGGGTGTCTATGTTGCTTGTATGGCATGGAGTTGGGCAATGACACTAGAATGACCTTTTTTGAGCAGTTTTTCCATGCGATGGGAACTAATGACCTCAGGTGAACCAACAATGATGCCTTGGAATTTATATTGGTGGCCTTCCTGGTCGAATTGCATGGTTAATTCCTTAAAATCCATGAGAATGGAACCCAAAGTCCTTAGCTAGTCTGCACCCAACACAATGTCACAACCGCCCATGTTGATAGCAAACATATGGGATTTTAGGTGGCAGTCACCGATTTGGAGATGCACATTTTCACAACGCCCTCCACATTTCATGGAACCACCATTGGCAATCATGATTTGGAAATTGTTGACGGCATGGATGTAGCAATTAGTTTCTTGGGCAATGCGGCGATGAATAAAATTATGGGTGCTTCCACTATCAACAAGAATGATGACCTTCTGATGCTTGATGTAACCGATTAACTTGAGGGTTTGGGGGGTGGAGAAGCTAGTGAGAGCATTGAGGGAAATGATTGGTTCCACTTCGGGAGGGTCTGAGGGAGGGGTTATGTCAATGATTTCAGGTGATTCAAGCACAAGGGGAGTTTCAACATCCTCTTCCAAAATATCCTCAAAGATGGCCATAAAAATCTTTTGTTCCTTACACTTGTGGCCCGGGAAATATTTGTCATCACAATTATAACAAAGGCCTTTGAGTTGGCATTCAACCATTTCATCCCTGGTCAATTTTTGGATCTTTAATGGGGCAGAGGGAGTAGTGGGATTTACGGGTTTAGGGCAAGGGATAAAGGAGAGTTTACGGTTTTGAGAGGATACAACCTGTTGTGCTTCTTTATCCTTTTTAGTAGCCACTGATAAAACACTCTCGAAACAAAGCATCAGTCATGCCCTCTATTCGAAAAGTCAGGCACTCAAAGGTAGCTATGAAGTCTTATACTATGCCTAATTGTTTCAACTTTGTCAAACGACCCAAATGGTTGGTGTCAGTGTCAAAGCATTCATAAAGCTCAGTCACAAATTGGGTCCAAGCAATATACCCTTGACGGGAAGTTTTTCTCCATTGCCACCATTGCCAACGTTCTTGATCTAGATGGAGAACACCATACCGGAGTTTGGACAAGTCATCTATAATTTCGTATAAAGAGAAATAATGTTCCATTTGGGTGACCCAACTAGTGGGGTCTGAGCCATCAAATTTGGTCACATCCACCCATGGAAGGTGTAGGTCACGTTGAAAGTGATGGGGCTGAAAGGTATGGGAATGGGAGGAATGTTCACCTTCAGTCTTTAGAGGTGCATCAGAGAAAGGGTCATCTGTAGGGATCTTCAGTTTGGTGCAGAGTGATGCAAAGACAGATTCAAGCTGGGTGGTCAGTTCATGTTTGACTTCCTCTATTGAGGACTGCATGGTTGTATTGATGGATGTATTGATGGAGGCAACAATAGCATTGAGTTGCTTCAATTCTTTTTGGGTATTGAGGAAACCAGATTGCAAGGTGTTGAAGCGAGCTTCCAGGTCTTGACTATGGGTATGGGCCATGAGGATGGGTGAACTGAAAAGGGGAGGGCGGGGTAAATAATTTGCCAAAAAATGATATGGATGAATGTGATAAGGGCAAAGAGATGAATCCAATGGAATAGGTCTCAAATAATGGTGAAAAAAATTCCAAACTTTTTTTTTTTTTACACCTACAGAGTTATACTCCGGTCTGAAGAATACTGCAGCGATGAAATCCCCAAATGCTTAACCAGAAAGAAATGTGTATTTACTTGACAACCTGAACATAGTTGTGTGGCAATAGATCTTGTTTGTTTTAATTTGTTTATGTTTCTGTCCCCCAAGGGTTAGGTATTCAAGGGTTCTACAGACAAGGGTTTTCCCTGTGCTATATCTCTCTGATATATGTGTGGGGTCCAACAGTAGTACTCAGCCCAATATCTCAGGGCACTAACTAAGGAGGATAGACCGTACCCTTAGCCGTACTACCCGACTACCCAGGTACTAGAGAGTATCTTCCCGAGTGTTGTTCTCGATGGCACTATAGCAGTCAGGCGGTCGATCGGTTTATCTAAAGAGGGCTTCATGAAATCTAGGCCAATCTGTACACAAGTGTTGTCTGATGCGCTACCACTCGACGGGGTACCAACAGGGGTTACAAGGGTGGCCAACAGATGTGCGCTTAAGAACCACTTGTATTTATTGCGTGTATGAATCCCTCAACCGTGGGTTTATGCGCATAACAACAGATCTCTGTGGCTTAAAGACGCCAGAATACGTCTCTACCCTGGAAAAAAAAATTCCCACAATTTCTGCCAAGGAAAGTGCTCTGATACCACTTGTAATATACCAGATATAAAAAGTATGCAGAACAGAAATAAAATGCTAGAAATGGCAGAATAATAGTAATATAACTAGCATAATCTCCACAATAACATAGAAATGATATAAGAACAACAACATAAATAACACTTTGATTCATAAAGCAATGTTCACGGGCCTCTTCGAGGGGGCAACCTCCAGTCGAACAGCGCTCTGTTACAATAATCTCCAAGCTAGGGTTTTCATACCCTCAACCCTTATTTACACTAAATATGTCTATCAAGAGAAGCATCTAGAGGAAGATCCTTCTAGAAGCAAAAGCTTCTATTAGGTTTTATTACATCCGCCTTATTCTATTTTATTGAAAGGCCTTATTAATATTGACCTTTATTACATCCAAATATATTGCTCTACCTGTGTGCGGGTTAGGACCCTAACAATCCACTACCTCAAACCACTGGGTTAGTGAGAATTCGGTCTAAGCAAGACTTAAAAAAGAAGAAACAATCCACCAACTAAATGATCCAATAAAAATTGAAAAGTAAAACTCGCCTCACATTGATAATGACTAGAATAAAGTAAACGGTCTCTAAATTTATCTTCATTTTCTATATTTTACTGTATTATTTGACTTCTAAATATTTATATAAAATAGGCCACATAGAGATCAACATGGAACATCATCTCTCTTTTTTTTATATATTGCAAGTTTCTTTTTGTAATTATAGAGAACTACTTTAGTGTGAAAGACTATATAGAACAACCTATATACTATGAAGCAAACCTAAGTTATAGTTTTTTTATTCATATGTGTTTAGATCAAAATAAATAAATAATTATTTTATTTTATTTCATATTTTTTATTCTATATCATTTCAATAATTAAAATAAAATAAATAAAAAATCAATTTCATAAATTATTTAGTATGAAGTGTTTGTTTAGCATATTGTTTTATATCATTTATATGTAATTTAATGTTGTGTCAATATACTTCACATTTTCCATTGTGCGATCTTACAAGTTAATTTTTTTCAAATAAGTTTGAAAGTTTTAAGTTAGTTCTTTTCTAAAGAGTTTAGAATTTTTTCTATTACGTTATCTTTTTTCTTACTAACTTTATTACATTACCTCTTTTCTTATTAACTTTAATATAATTTGAAGTAATCAATACACTTTTTCAATATTTATGTTTAATAATTTGAAATAATAATACATTTTTTCATGATGAGATCAATATTTATGTTTAATATAATTTGAAGTAATTAATACATTGTTTTATGAATAGATGAATATTTATGTTTAATCATAATTTAAAAATGTTTTTTTGTTAGTGTGTTTGTGACTTGTGGGATTAGTCTTTAGTTAAGAAAGATGATTCAGAGATATATAAGCTGTCAAAATCATTTAGGAAGGGGCATTTAAGTTGTTACAATCATCCAGAGATCACACCCAACCTCAACTACATCAACCCCTACACCAATCCAGTTGGCTGGATTTTTAAGTATCTCCTCCCTACTGATGGCTAGATTTTTAGATATCTCCTCCCTACTAAAACATGTTTCGAACCTGACTATCGCTACAAATGAAACCCTTCAAAACCAATTACATTAACAAGATTTGACCATAATTTAAAAGTGTTAATAACTTAGTCATTGTTAGTAAAATTGTTTTTTTATTATATGTATTTTGTTCTTTCTTACTTCATTTTCATTTTCATTAGATTGTCTAATTTTATAATAATTTTTCCTATCAAAATTTTTGTCAAATTTATTTTAAAAGAGAATTTATTTATTAAAAGAAATAAATAAATAAATAACATTTACACTCATCTTAATTCCATCCTAAAATATGTCCAAATAATACAATCCACCCAAAATATTTCATTAATTACAATATATTATAAAATATATATAAAAAAATTAAAATATTTTAAATGGAACAATATATACCCCAATATATATTGCATTTAATATAAAAGTATTTAGAAAATAACAAATATTGTAATATTATATGTTAATAATAGTATAACAAATAATAGTAATATTTTAAAAATATTTATAACAAATAATAATAATATGTTAGTATTGGGGTGGTAGGAGCGGGTGGGGTGCTTCATAATCTTAGAGGAAACATAGTGTTAATCTACGAGTGGAGCAATGAGTTGGCCTCCAATAAGCAAGTTAAAGCTTATGCGCTTCTGCAAGGGTTATCATTAGCAAATAAGCGAGGCATTCACACTCTCACTATTATAGGAGACTCTAAATTAATAGTCAAACATGCAAGGCACCAGAATCTTCTTGACAATACTCAACTCAAATCCATCTTCCTAAGAATTCAACATGAAATAAATGCCTTCAACAAGATTTTTTTCTTCCACTTCCTTAGGTCCAACAACATGGAAGAAGACGCACTTGCAAATCAGGCTATAATACATCCAGTTGGCATCGTTGTGAGCAATGAGACCCTCTCCCTATCCCCTATCCCATGAATTTCTCCTCAAATCAAAATAACAAGAAAAAAGGGAGCCCATATCTCCACCAAGACCCCCATATGGTATTAAATATTTGGTTCAATGGCACTTTACAAAATTGGCAAATCAACATCTCATAAACAGACACGAGGATGACGCATGCATAGATCATTGAACAATGTGCACCATATACGCCAGCCCACAACTTCCTTAACTTCTCTTGTACCTCACCTTCTTATCTCTCACATCCTCCATTACTCTCGAGCTCATGTGAGAAGGGAAATCTCATAATGGATGTGACAGCCTGTAATGGTAATCATGGCTATTGGTGGATATTGAGAGTAGGTCCTTGTCCATTCGCACTTGCTTCCACTTGTGTGAAACCTTTCTTAAGGGTTAGCTCCATGGTGTATTATGTAAATTATTGCTTGGATGTTTCTACCCTCGGTTGCTTCTCAATCACCTTCCTCTTGTTCTCCCTTTTCCTTCTGCATCTTCCCACTCCCATGGTAAAGGGCTCCCTTGGCCACTGCTTAAAGAGACTAGATTTGATCGAGGATGAACTTGGCAACCTGTTGTTGATTATTTGGGTTTGTTGTCATTGATGTCAACCCTTGAAAAAAGTTCGGTAGAAAATTCTGGTAGTACAAAGGTTTGGGTAATGGAACCAAGTTTGTTTGATGTATAATGGTATGAGTTTTAATATATTTGAAGGTAAGACTATTATAGATGGATAATACATTTCATGTCATTTCCGGTGGTATGTGGAACGTCACATAACTCCTCATGGTTAGATAGTTATGGCCATGTGAAGTTGGAGAACCCTCATGAGTCATCTAGAAGCCCCAAAAGGTCAAAGTAGTCAAAGTGGTTGCAAAGAAGAAATTATTTAAATAATAAAGTGAAGTGATGAGTGTACTATAAGTCAAAGTGGATACAAACAAAATTATTTAAATAATAAAGTTAATGGAGAAATTACTAAGTGGACAAGTGGTTAGAAGTGGGTTAGCCCTAAAATAAGGAAAGTCGTTTAAGAGATTTTAGAAGGTAAATAATAAAGTGAAGTGATGAGTGTACTATAAGTAAAAGTGGATACAAAAGAAATTATTTAAATAATAAAGTGAATGGAGAAATTACTAAGTGGACAAGTGGTTAGAAGTGGGTTAATCCTAAAATAAGGAAAGTGGGTTAAGATGGTTAAAAGGTAACCCCTTGAGGAAGCTACATGAAAGTATAAATAAGAGGCAAGGCTCTCTCATTTTAATCACACTTGAGCATTTTGAATATATACAAGTGATTGAGGTAACCAAAGGATAGCTAAGTTGAATTTCAAAGGGAAGGTGAAGTAAAGAAGGCTGAAATTCAAGGGAGGATAAATTGTTTTGATGATGTTTTCTAAGGTATGTTATTTACAAGTCATCTCACCATTTTCACAATAACGTTTTTTCTAGAATGATTTGGACCTCTAAATTTGTATGTCATTTAGAAACATATCCAAGTAGTTGTGATAAAATTTTCAGCTTGTGGTTCGTTGTATTTTTTGAATTATACTCCATGGAAAATAGAGTTTGTGGCTAGTCCTGAAACTAGTCTAAAATAGGTGTTTCGGGTAAAAACGTCATAACTTGTTCATAAGAAATCCAAATTCAGTAAGACCAAATTGATTGGTCAGATTACATTCTTTAGTATTGTTTGTACGATCTTTAGATCTATACAACAAATATTTTGTGCGAGGCATTCTCTACAAGTTCAATCTCTAGAATAAGCCAGAATTCAACAAGGTATGTCATTTTTGCTATAAATTATTTTGTAAGAGGTTCCAAGCAGTGAAATATGGAGAAATTGCATAAAAGACATTGAAGAACATTGTGTATTATTTTCAGATCTTTATTCATTACAGGTACATAGTTATTATTATTGCAAGTTATGGTTGTTGACTAATCCAAAACTAGTCATGTGAGACTAAAGTAAAGTTTGATAAAATGCTAGTATCTTGTTATTAAAGTTAAGGAAGGTTTGCATGTATGTGATCATATACACCAAGTCTATTATAGAGTTACAAATCAGATTTGGATGATGAAATTGATGAGGGCTTTTGGTTGAGGTATGTTATAGATAGAGGTTGTAGAACAATGAGGTTGTGGCACATGGTTTGATGTAATGGTTTATGGTATTTGATTATGGACAGTGTGATGTATTTTTAGAGTAATTTTGATGGTTACATTGGTATATGTATTTTGGATATGGTTTAGGTACATGTTGGGTACATGGTTGAGACAAGTAGTTGATGAGTTGGCACACACAAGAGGTATATAGTTGATGATGTTCGTACATCTTGATGAGTCATAGTTTATGTGTATTTGATGCATGATTGGTACATATTTGGTTCATGGTTGATGCACTCGTTGATGGTACAGGTTGAGGTACAGATTGGTGCATGGTTGATGCACTTGTTTATGGTACAGGTTGATGCATGGTTGATGCATGGTTCAGGTTATTGTTACAGGTTGTTTGGTGCAAGTTGATTGGTACAGGTTTACAACAATATATCTCACAGTGACAGTGTGACAGTGGTTCCATCATTCTACTTATACGTCAAGGCGGTTTGACGGGTCAAGGACAGGTGGTTGTAGCCACCTTCTGGTTGTAGCCAGAGAACATAGGGGGTTATAGCTTCCTTCTGGTTGTAGCCACATAATTGGGGAGTTGGATATTCCCTTAGGTTGTAGCTTGAGAAACTAGGGGTTTGTAGCCTCCTTCTGGTTGTAGCCAAAGAATTGGGGAGTTGGATCTTCCTTCGGGTTGTAGCCTGAGAAACTAGGGTTTTGGAGTCTCCTTCCAGTTGCAACTGGAAAACAAAGGAATTTGGTGCTTCCGATGCATGTAATTCTTAAAGACATATAATAAAAAACATTCTGTGGTTTTCTCCCACTTTGGGTTTCCACGTAAAAATGTTGGTGTATTGTGTATGTGTGTATGATTGATCATTTTTTCATTGTTTATTTACTCTGCAATTATTGGATGGTAATGCTACATTGATATAGCACTTGTATTATATTGTTAAAAAGGATTATATTTCTCTATTACCGATTCACACCCCCCCCCCTCTCAGTAATCCAAAAATTGGTTTCAGAGTAGGTTTCTTCATGAAACAGTTTAACCACTTGAAGGAGATCATGGATTATTCTGAGAATGGAGTATCATCGTTCAATGGTCAGAATGGTCTAAAGTATGAGATGTGGAGTAGAAGGAAGAAAGTATTTTTACATGCACAGGGGCATTATATTTGGCTATCAGTTGTTACAGGATATGATAGTTCAAAAAGGGAAAAGACTGAAGTCAAGAAGGAATTGAACAAGAATAACAAAATAGCAATGGATTTCATCTGGGAAGGATTACCTAATCCGGTAAGAGAAAAAGTTGGTAAATGTTCATCAGCCAAATAAATTTGGGATAAGTTTCATGACATATATTCTTCACCCATCACAAACTCATAAAATGCCAAAGAAGATGTAGATACAGATCAAGAAGAATTATGTTCAACATGTCAAACAGATTCAAAATATGAAGAGTACATAATCACCAGAGGTATGTTGTTTTGCTTAAATTGTGAAAAACACAAACATCTTGAAACATAATGCCATGAAAGAAATGAGACATAAAAACTAATTGAAAAGGAAGACAATTATGAAGCAAAATTGATTAGTGCTTTAGATGAACTAAGAGAAGAAAACAAGTCACTCAAGAAAGAATTGATGAAACAAAAGGAAAGTATTCACATTTTTTAAGAATCCCAACAAGTCATCGAGAACTTAATAACTCAACTAGAAGAATCCAAAAAGATCGAAGAAAATCTTGAATATCAAAAGCAGTATTTGGAAGTCACCATAGTAGCACAGAAGGAAGACGCGGAAATGAGAGAGAAGATATTGGCAGATCATCTTAAGTAAAGAAATATCGATCTAAACCAGCTTGAGGCAGATTTTGGTCAAGAAAAGAAAGGACTTGAAGAAGAAATAATCACATTAAAAATTCAGCTTGAAGAAGTGAAAAGAACAAAAGAAGTCATGAAGTCTCAGATAATGAAGAAAGAAGAAGAGGTTGAGAAGCTTGAAGAAGAAGTTGTCACATTGAGAAGTAAAATCGTCAAGATCAACAAGAACATTGAAGAGACAAAAAAATTCACATCAGTTATAGAGAATAAAGAGAAGCACTCAAGGTTTCTAGAAAAGAAGAATGAAGAAAAAAGAAAGAGTTATGCAAAAGTACTCAAAGGAAGGAATCATGGTCAACCAAAATCTAAGAAAACTATTAAAGATACATCTTCAAGAAGACCATTCATGTTCAAGCCACAAAGAAGCTTCAATCATGATCATGATCAGTCAAGGAAGAAATTCAGAACGACTACACCACAAAGAATACCATTCACTCCCAGGTATGCAAATTTCTTTTATGGTCATTGTTTTTATTGTACTAATTTTGGACATAAGGTTGCAGATTACAGGGATTATAAAAGAAATGTTCAAGAAATAAATGTCTATGTAGCCCCACTTAACATTGAATGGTAAAAATGTCATAACTACGGACACATAGCTAGTGATTGTAGAAGCATGATCGATACTTCCATGAAAGAGAACACTGATATCAGATATAACAAAGTATGGATAAGAAAACACGAAGAACAAGTGAACAAAGACTAGGTCCCAGAGATCGCAAGATTGGAAATAAAACGAGATGAATAAAATTCTACAGATAAAAAGAAAGATGTCAAATATAGAAAGGTTGGTAAAATAACTGAAAGAAAAGAAAGACAGGTAAATAAGGAACAGGTTCAAGAGATTTTTCTTTCAGGCATTGTAGTGAAGGATGAATCCACAGACAGAAATAAAGAAGTCAGAGCTCGGAGAGATGATGAATCTACCAATGAAGATGATGATGAATACATATCAGAGAAGGAATTGTTCTGAGCCATCCGACTTAGAGACTCCCAAGTAATATGAATATTAGATAGGGGGAGTCTATGTGGTAGCTAAGACAGACCAAAGAACCATCCTTCGAGAAGCTTGCAGAATTTGAGTAGACAAATTTAGTGCATTTAGTTAGCAGAAGTACAATATGATAGATTAATCAGTTGTAGTAGTACTTCATGATAGTACAATGACATATGAGTCAAAATTATGGACATTTGTGTAGCAGAGTCTTGAACAATATGGACAGATATGGACGTGAAATCAACTTTTTTGAACGAGAAACTTGAAGAAAAAGTCTACATTGAATAATTGGTTCCTAGAGCATGGTACTCTAGACTGGATAAATATTTACAGTAGGCAGGGTTCATAAAAGGAAGTGTAGAAAGCGACCTCTACATCAAGGTAACTCAAGATGGTATTTTATTAATTGAAGTTTATATTGATGATATTATTTTTGGAAGTATTGATGAAAGGTTAAGTCAAAATTTTGCAAAGGATATGCAGAATTAATTTGAAATTCCATTACTTGGAGAATTATCCTTCTTTCTGGGTCTTCAGATACATCAAAGCAACCAAGGAATTTTCATTTCTCAAACTAAGTATATCAAAGAAATGCTAAAGAGGTTTGGAATGGAATATTGCAAACCAGTTACCACTCTTATGCAAACCAGTAGCAAGTTCAGCAAAGATGATGATTCAAAGTCTACATACAAGAGGAAATATAGGTCAATGATTGGTTGTTTACTATATGTGACAACATCCAAACCAAATATAATGCAGGCAGTTGAACAGGTAGCATGATTTCAAGCAACACCAAAGGAATCACATCTATTAGTAGTGAAGAGGATTTTCAGATATCTCAAAAGAACAGAAGAGTTTGGATTATGGTATCCAAAAGGAAAGGATATATCTCTTATTTCCTACACAAATGCAGATTGGGAAGATTACATTGATGATCAACGAAGTACCAGTGGAGTAGTGTTCTACTTGGGTGAGTGTTTAGTATCTTGACTAAGCAAGAAACAATCTTCAATATATTTATCTATAGTCAAAGAAGAGTATATTGCAACAACAAGATGTTGTACTCAGTTTCTATGGATGAAACAAACTTTGATACATATACAGGTTGGGTATGATGAGCCCATTCCAATCTATTGTGATAATACAAGTACCATCAATATCTCAAAGAACCTGGTGATGCACTCCACAACGAAGCAAATTCCAATAAAGTATCACTTTTTATGGGAACAAGTTGTAGAGAAGAATATCCGAGTTGAATATGTGGGCACAAAAGAAAGGTAGACATCCTAACAAAACCACTTCCAAGGGAAGCCTTTGAGTATTTTCACCAGAGACTCAGAGTAATTTATACTCCAAAATGAATGATTTTGAATGCTTATCTTATATGTTTTAGATTTACATGAGGAAGCACCATAAAGAGGACAATTTAGGTTGGGGCATCAGTTTTAGGAAGAGTTCATTCAGGGGGAGTATCCCCAAGGACAGTTTAGTTAGGGGGAGAAACCCCAGATGGGAAGATACATTTTCCATTGATGACAAAGGGGAAGAGATTTATAAGATGCAAAGGTAAATGCTTGGAGAAAGAGCACAGAGGCATGGTTCCAGGGGGAGCATGAGTGATATGACTTCAATATTGCATCAGATTGTTTCCATCAATGAAAAAGAAGGAGATTGTTGATTATTTTGGTTGGTTGTCATTGATGTCAACACTTGAAGAAAGTTCGGTAGCAAATTCAGGTAGCACAAAGGTTTGGGTAATGGACCCAAGTTTGTTTGATGTATAATGGTATGCATTTTAATATATTTGAAGGTAATACTATTCTGTATGGATAGTACATGTCACGCCATTTCCATTGGTATGTGGAACGTCACATAACTCCTCACGGTTATAGAGTTATGGCCATGTGAAGTTGGAGAACCCTCATGAGTCATCTAGAAGCCCCAAAAGGTCAAAGTAGTCAAAGTGGTGCAAAGAAGAAATTATTTAAATAATAAAGTGAAGTGATGAGTGTACTATAATTCAAAGTGGATACAAAAGAAATTATTTAAATAATAAAGTTAATGGAGAAATTACTAAGTGGACAAGTGGTTAGAAGTGGGTTAGCCCTAAAATAAGGAAAGTGGTTTAAGAGATTTTAGAAGGTAAATAATAAAGTGAAGTGATGAGTGTACTATAAGTCAAAGTTGACACAAAATAAATTATTTAAATAATAAAGTTAATGGAGAAATTACTAAGTGGGCAAGTGGTTAGAAGTGGCTTAACCCTAAAATAAGGAAAGTGTGTTAAGATGGTTAAAAGGTAACCCCTTGAGGAAGCTACTTGAAAGTATAAATAAGAGGCAAGGCTCTCTCATTTTAATCACACTTGAGAATTTTGAATATCTACAAGTGACTGAGCTAACCAAAGGATATCTAAGCCGAATTTCAGAGGGAAGGTGAAGTAAAGAAGGCCGAAATTAAGGGAGGATAAATTATTTTGATGATGCTTTCTAAGGTATGTTATTTATAGGTCATCTCACCATTTTCGCAATAACTTTTTTCTAGAATGATTTAGACCTTTAAATTTGTATGTCATTTAGGAAACATATCCAAGTATCTGTGATAAAATCTTCAGCTTATGGGTCGTTGTATTTTTGGAGTTACACTCTGTGGAAAATAAGGTTTGTGGCTAGTCCTGAAACTAGTCTAAAACAGGTGTTTCAGGTAAAAACGTCATAAATTCTTCATAACAAATCCAAATTCAGTAAGAAAAAACTTATTGGTTAGAGTACAGTCTGTATTATGTTGTGTACGATTTTCATATCTATACAACAAATATTGCATGTGGGGAATTCTCTACAAGTTCGATCTCTAGAATAAGCTAGAATTCAACAAGGTATGCCATTTTTGCTATAACTCATTTTCTAAGAGGTTCCAAGCAGTGAAATCTGGAGGAATTGCATAAAGACGTTGAAGAACATTGTGTGCCATTTTTAATGTCTTTATTCATTATAGGTACATAGTTATGATTATTGCAAGTTAGATTTGTTGACTAATCCAAAACCAATCATGTGAGACTAAAGTAAAGTTTGATAAAATGCTAGTTTATTGTTGTTAAAGTTAAGGAAGGTTTGCAGGTATGTGATCATATAAACCAGGTCTATTACAGAGTTACAAATAATATTTGGATGATGAAATTGATGAGGGTTTTTGGTTGAGGTATGTTATAGATAGAGGTTGTATAACAGTGAGGTTGTGGCACATGGTTTGATGTAATGGTTTATGGTATTTGGTTATGGATAGTGTGATGTATTTATAGAGAAATTTTGATGGTTATATTGGAATATGGTTGAGGTACATGTTGGGTACATGGTTGAGACAAGTAGTTGATGAGTTTTCACACACATGAGGTGTATAGTTGATTATGTTGGTACATATTGATGAGTCATAGTTTATGTGTATTTGATGCATGATTGGTACATATTTAGTGCATGGTTGATGCAATCGTTGATGGTACAGGTTGAGGTACAGGTTCGTGCATGGTTGATGCACTTGTTTATGGTATAGGTTGATTACAGGTTGAGGTACATATTGATGCATGGTTCATGTTATTTGGTACAGGTTGTTTGGTGCAGGTTGATTGGTATAGGTTTACAACACTATATCTCACAGTGATAGTGTGACAGTGGTTTCATCATTCTACTTATACATCAGGGTGGTTGGATGGGGCAAGGACATGTGGTTGTAGCCACTTTCCGGTTGTAGCCATAGAACACAGGGGGTTATAGCCTCCTTCTGGTTGTAGCTAGAGAATTGGGGAGTTGGAGCTTCGCTCAGGTTGTAGCCTTAGAAACTAGGGGCTTGTATCCTCCTTCTAGTTGTAGCTAGAGAATTGGGGAGTTGGAGCTTCCTTCAGGTTGTAGCCTGAGAAACTAGGGGGTTGGAGTCTCCTTCCAATTGAAGCTGGAAAACAAAGGAAGTTGGTGCATCCAATAAATGTAATTCTTAAAGACATAAAAGAAAAAACATTCTGTGGTTTTCTTCCACTTTGGGTTTCCACGTAAAAGCATTGGTGTACTGTGTATGTGTATGATTGATCATTTGTCCATTGTTTATTTACTCTGCAATTATTGGATGATAATTCTACATTAATATAATACTTTCATTATATGGTTAAAAATGCTTATATTTCTCTATTACTGATTCAACNCTCAGTAATCCAACACCTGCGCACTACAATCCACTCAATGTCAATTCAATTTAGTGGTCTTCTATCTCAGGTACTCATGGTATTACAAGTCTCAATGCAGGAGAGGCAGAGAATTCAATAGCTCAAAGATGAATGTGAGGCTCTCCAATCTCAATTGGAATAATTATGCCTTCATCCTCCCCGTGGCTTACCCCCTGGATTGATAGTGGAAATTTAGAATTAGCTTCTTCTCCAACTCAACAACCCCCTCTATGGGATTTCAATGTCCCTGCCCTAGGTTATGGTCATGGGTTTTCAATTAAGAATAGTATTGTTTCTTCACTTCTAGTGTAATATCCATGATTCCGCAGATCAGAATAGGTGACTAAACTGTCCAAAATTTGATGTTGTAACTGATACACTTTGGGTTTCTGGATGCATTTATTAATTGGGTTTTAACATGCATGTTTTTTTTTCATGTGTGTTTCAAGGTAAAGATTTGCTTAACAACATATGAATAAGCATGCAAATAAAGAAGGATACCAAACACTGCAATAATATATTAAGTGTTCTGAGACTTAGTACAATGTCGCATGCAGATCAATAATATAGATAACTTAGCTAGATCAAATACAAAGGGATCTAAGCCCAAATACAAGAAATAAACAATAAAAATGATACCCAAAAAGTAGATATTGTTGCTGGATTGAGATGTGAGTTGGAAGATCTAATGGAAGCTACAAAAAATCGCATGACAACTATTGCAAGACTAGAAACCTTGCCCTAGTGATTAAACTCCTTGGATCTGACTGGAAATTGTCCCACACAGTGCACCCTGCCCTCACACATAGTCCTGGTGACTGACATCTTGAAAATCGACCCATTGTTGATCTATTCGAACCTCAGATGGATCCCCCTGGGGTTTGCGCCCCAATTGTTTCCTGATGATGTTCCCTAGAGATTCCTTCATTGGAATCGAATGATAATGGTCTCAAAATGTGCACCCTAGGTTCCTCTATATTGGGTCTGAAGGGTTTCCCTGGATCTGGCCCGATGAACTCTGTAGAACCCTAAATGTGTCTCCTCCTATGTTGCGAACTCACTGGCTAAATGATGTGCCCTGGATTATTTCTCCGTCATAATCAGAGGAGAAACCAGGAAATAGATGCGCCCTGCCTTCCTCTCAACTAGGTCAGAAGGAAATCTATGGATTCTCCCTGGCTGGGACAAGTCAAACTTCTATGTCTTCTCAGGAGCTACGCCCTCAACCATGGATAAGTGTGCCCTCACTGCTACAACCTGTATAACTATTGTTGAAGTACGATGGAAGATATGGATGATATTCTTAGTGAATAGGGTGTGTCTCTCAACACTAAAATTAGCCTCTGGGTGTCTTCCTCTTGGAATTCACAAAGCTATGGTTCACGTGAACCTGTGAAGTTGCCTCTCTCCTCAACTGTCAACTCAAAATATACATAATGATGAATGAGGTCATTTTTCCTCCTCATATACTCACCAAAACCCTAATTCGTTGTTGACTCTATTATTACATCCTCAATTAAGCACTTTCTCTATTTTTAGCTCAAAACCAGTTAAACGCGATTTTTAGTCACTTTTAGTTGAATTTCACTTTCGAATAATAACCTCATCTGCTGAAGTGACCTCTAGTGACCATGTTTACCCTTGTCTGGACATGGCTATAGTCTAACGAGGTGGTTTAGACAACTAATCCCTCCTCTCTGGAGATCTTACTCAGAAAGGGACATTATAGTCCTCCCCTCCCAAGAGTGTTTGTCCTCAAGCAATACCAATCCAGGGTGTTGCAAGATCTGCTCCCGCTCCCAACTAACATCCTCTATTGGAAGTACTCTCCACCTGATCAAACACTCCTTGATGACCCTTCTCCTCAATCTCCTCTCACTGAACTCTAGTACCTCCTACGGAACCAACTCCAACTTCCCCTCCTCATCCAAAGGCGGAAGCTCCTCTGAAGTGTTGATGGATTTCCCCACAGCCTTCTTAAGGCAAGGCACATGGAATACATTATGAATCTAACTCCCCTCTGGAAGCTCTAACTCGTAGGCAACTTCGCCTACCCTGCGCACAATTCTATAAGGTCCATAGAATCTAGGATTAAGATTCCATTCCCCACTCTTCTTCATAGATGATTGTTTGTAAGGTTGTAGTCTCAGGAAAACCAAGTCCCCAACCTCGAAGCTACTCTCTATCCTATTCCTATCTGCACTCATCTTCTGTCTATTTTTCACTGTCAGCAAGTTCTCTTTCAGTGCCTTGAGAATCTCCTTACTCTCTATGATCTAGTATTTGTCTTTGAGAGCCTCGTTGTCCCCGAAAACCAAGTCTATCAAAGTGGGATCATTGTAACCATACAATGCTCGGAAGGGTTTCATGCCAATAGACATGTGGAAGGTGGTGTTGTATCAATGCTCTCCTAGATACAACCACCTGACCCATCTTCTTTGTTGCCCGCTCACATAATTCCTCAAGTACTCCTCAACCCACTTGTTGACTATCTCTATCTGCCCATCTATCTAAGGGTGATAATTGGTGTTGGGTGTCAACTTAGTCCTCACCAATATAAACAAATCCCTCCAGAATGTGCTAATAAACCGACTATTCCTGTCATTGATTATGTTATGTGGCAACCCATGAAGTCTAAAAACCTCCTGGAAGAATAACACTTCCACTTGTACTGCATTGTAATCTATCGGAATGGCATAGAAATGTGCAAACTTGGTCAATCTATAGACCACCACATAGATACAATCCTTACCCTGAACCTTGGGTAGGCTTGTGATGAAGTCCATCGAGATGCTCTCCCATTTCTGCTTCGGAATGGGAAGTGGTTGAATCAATCCTGCTGGAAGGGTATGCTCTAACTTGTTCTACTAACAAGTCACACAGTCACTAATGTACCTCATAACATCATGTTTGAGGCCCTTCCAAGAGAACCTCTCTTTGATCTGTCTGTAGGTTTTGAAAAACCCCTAGTGACCGACTAGTGGAGAGTCGCAAATTGTTGCTAAGATCTTATTTTTGAGCCTTGAACCTTATACTAAGTAAACTTGGTCCTTGTAGAAGATGACGTCATTGATGACCCTATACTTGTCGTCCTAAACCTACCCATCCAGAATCTCACAAGTGAACTTGTTCTTGGAATATTCCACTAACAAGTGAGATTTTCAATCCTCTGAAACCTCCATTAAAGAACATGATGCAAGTCTCCTAGATAGTGTGTCTTCCACAATGTTTTTCTTTCCTGGTGCACCTGTACCCCCTACGCACTGATAATGTGGCCCAAGTAAAGTAGCTTTGTCATGTCGAATTCACACTTGGACTCTTTAGTGTATAATGATTGTGCCCCCATGATGTCGAGTACCTCATCCAAGTGCCTCATATGTTCCTACCATGTCTTGATGTAAACCAAGATGTCATCAAAGAATACCAAGACCAGTTTCCTCAACTGATCCCTAAATATGTGGTTCTTGCAAGACTAAAATGTAGTCGGTCAATTGGTTAGCCCAAATGGCATAACCATGAACTCAAAATGAACGTAGTGGCATTAGAATGTCGTCTTCTCTATGTCCTTCTCTCGTATGTTGATCTGATGATATCCAGAGCATAGATCAATCTTGGAGAATAAAACTGCCCCATGCAGTTCATCCATCAACTCATCGATGTGAGGGATAGGATATCAGTCCTTGGTGGTTTTCTTGTTCAAGGCCCATTAGTCTATACACATCCTCATAGTACCATCCTTCTTCAAAACTAAGACAATCGAAGAAGTGAATGGACTATTGTTAGGTCTGATGTGTCTCATCACTAGAAATTCCTTAATTTTTTCCTCTATCTCATCTTTGAACCTCTGAGGATGACGATAGTGTGCTATGATCATGGGTTTAGCCCCCTCTTCCAAATCTATGGTGTGCTCAAACCCCCTGTCAGGTGGTCTCCCTGGCGGAATCAGACCAAAAACCTGTTGATGTCGTCCCAACAAGGTCCTGATCTCTGTCTGATACTGTTGTTGACCATTTGAATCCCTTTGTGTAGTAATCAAGCACTCTATAGCATATGCTACCTCCTCATTCCTGAAGATCCTCTCCATCCTCTTGGTTGAAATTGTCTTAGGTGCCCCTGTCAACATGTCCCTCAACAAAATCCTCTTCCCCTCACTGTCTCTGAACCCCATCTCCAGGGTTTGGTAGTTGGTGGTGATCTTGCCCAAGGTGATCAACCACTAGACTCCCAACACCACATCTGTGTCAGATAGGTCAACTACATAAAATGTGTCTCTCATGGTGTAGTTATCTATATTTATCTCCAAGTCTGAGACTCTGTCTAGACCCTCCACTATGTGGTCATCTACTATTGCAACATCAAACCCCTCAAACTACTATGTCTAAAGTGCCCACCTCAACACCAATGAAGCACCAATGAAGTTGTGGGTGGCCCCACCATCGATAAGGGAAATTGCATGTAGTCCCTGAATAGTCCCTCTGATCTATAGGGTGTCATACCTAGAAATACTAGAAAGGGTCACTATGATTCCTCCTTTTGTTAGTGTCTGTCTGTTCGCCTTCTCACGAGGCTGTGGCACTACCAGTGGTTGGGTCCCTGTCGGTGTCAGTGGTCTTCGGGAAGGCTGCTCCTCTACCTATGGTGGCTCCTCCTTTGAGCTAGTGGATCCACTATCTTGTTCCTCCTCTTCACTATCCACATTGTCTGTTGCAACCTCAATATAATGGATCTCTCCCTTTCCCATGCACCTGTGGCCTGGGACCCAAGGGTCCTTGTAGGTGAAGCACAACTTCTTCCTCATAATCTCTCGCCTCGTCTCATCATCCAACTTCTCCTTTCCCTTCCACTCTCTGTGGAATGGCATACTATCTTGGTCCTTCTATGGTACGAAGGGTTTGGAAAAGGTTTTAGTATTTGGCACTGATTCTGATAGATCTCGAGTGCGTAAGATGACATCCTGCAAGGTGTGAGGCATGTATGCCTTCACCCATCCTCTCAAGGGTTATGTAATCCCCTATGTGAACAACATAACCAACTTGGGCTCTGAGATATCTGTCACTGCCACTGCTACCTGCTAGAACTCTGTGATGAATGCCTTTGGGGTGCCTGCCTGTCTTAGCTGAGCCAAGTCCCTGAAGTGGATCTTTGGATCCCTCCTATCAAACCTTTCCATGATCCTCTATGTGAACTCCGTGTACGAGGTTACGTGACTGTGACCCAGTGTCACGAGTCCATGATGGAACCACTCTTGTGCCTCACCCTCCAAATGTAGGGTAGTGAAACTAATATCCTTTGTCTCGATCATCTGGTTGAGCTTGTAGTACGTGTCTAGCTTTTGTACCCAAGCTCTGATAGTGCATTTGGACAATCTGTTAAAAGAGGGTATGGTTAGTTTACCAACTTTCCAGATGAAATCCATGTTATGCCCCTGTTGGTGCTGCTATCCTCTCCTCTGAGGCTCTTTGGGGTGGTTCCTGAGTCTAAGTCCATAGTACTCGACTAGGGTCATGTTCTGATGGAAGTCATAGCCCAATGTTGCATACTTCCTCCTGTACTTTGTAATTTCCTCTACTTGAGTGGGCTTCCTATGTGCTATAGGTTGTTGTGTTGTTGTTGGGGTTCCCTCTGGAAGCTGGGGAATAATGGCCTGGGAATCTGACTTGAAGAAGTGTATGTGCGAGTAGGTGAATGGGGTCTATTGCATGCCCCTGAGATCCCCTGCGTTGCATGTGGGGCTTGTGTGCCCAATGTGCTCCCTATAGCCAATCTATCAACCATCTGTGCCAAGGATTGAGTCATGGCCTACTAATTGGTCACCAGATTGCTAACAACCTGCATGAAAGTTGCATCTGGATCCATGGGTGATTTGCCACTTCCCTCCGCCCTCTCAAATCTGTCTCCCATCATCCTCTCTGCCTCATGTTGTACCTCATGCTCTGCCCTTCTCTCTACTTCCCTCTATTCCTCTTCCTCTTCCTCTGAACTGGGAAGAAAGGGGGGAACAAATGGCCTAGGTATCCTCTCCTTGCGTCTGTTGTAAGTGATGTATTCATCACCTACGTGCTCACAGTCCTCCGGGCCACTTGTTGAACTCATCATCTTTAGTCACAGGATGGAAAGACTAAAGCTCTGATACCAGTGTAATATCTTTGATTCTGCAGATCAAAATAGGTGACTAAACTGTCCAGAATTTGATGTTGTAACTGATACACTTTGGGTTTTTGGATGCATTTATTAATTGGGTTTTAACATGCATGGTGTTTTTGCATGTGTGTTTCAGGGTAAAGAGTTGTTTAACAACATATGAATAAGCATGAAAATAAAGAAGGACACCAAACACTGCAATAATATATTATGTGTTATGAGACTGAGTACAATGTCGCATGCGACTTAATAAAATAGATCACTTAACTAGATCAAAGAAAAAAGGATTTGAGTCGGAATACAAGAAATAAACAATAACAATGATACCCGGAAAGTAGAGACTGTTGTTGGATCGAGATGTGAGATGGAAGATCTACTACAAGCTATGGAAACTTGCACGACAACAACTGCAAGACTGGGAAGTTCTCCCTGGTGGCTAAACTCCTCGGATTTGACTGGAAATTGTCCCACACAGTGCGTCGTGCCCTCACACATAGTCTCAGTGACTGACAACCTGACAATCAACCCTCTGTTGATCTTTCTGAACCCTGAATGGATCCCCCTTGGGGTTTTCACCCCAATTGTTGCCTGATGATGCACCCTAGAGATTCCTTTGTCGAAATCGACTGATAATGGTCTCAAAATGTGTGCCCTGGGTTCCTCTGTATTGGGTCATAAGGGTTTCCCCAGATCTGGGCCGGTGAACTCTGTAGAACCCTGAATGTCTCTCCTCCTATGTTGTTCACTCATTGGCTAAATGATGCACCCTGGACGATTTATTTGTCAAAATCAGATGAGAAACCAAGAAATAGATATGCCCTACCTTCCTCTCAACTAGGTTGAAAGTGAATCAATGGATTCTCCCTGGCTAGGACAAGTCGAACCCCTTTGTCTGCTCAGGAGTTGCACCCTCAACCCTGGATAAGTGCGTTCTCACTGTTGCAACCTGTATAACTGTTGTTGAAGTACGATAGAAGATTTGGATGATCTTTCGGTGACTAGGGTGTCTCTCAACATCAAAATCAACCTATGGGTGTCTTCCTCCTGGAATCCACAAAGCTATGGTTCACATAAACCTGTGAAGTCGCCTCTCTCCTCAACTGTCAACTCAAAATATGCATAATGATGAATTAGGTCGTTTTTCCTCCTCATATACTCACCAAAACCCTAATTCTCTATTAACTCTATTATTAACTCATCGCTTAAGCATTTTCTCTATTTTTAGCTCAAAACCACTTAAAAGTGCTTTTTAGTCACTTTCGAATTATAACCTCACCTACTGAAGTGACTTCTCTAAGGAGGCACTTTAGACTACTAAGCCCTAATCTCGTGAGCTCCTACTAGGAAAGGGACATTACATCTAGCTTATGAACTTTTTTTGTATCTACATATTGGGGATCTATTATACAGTATATAAATTAAGGAATTTTTACCATCATATAGACATGTGCAACAATCTGGTTTCTATGGTTTTGAAATGAGCAACTCCTTCAATGATCTTTTAATTTTGAAACTATGTAATTAGTGTAATACGCATTTTTACATCAATACAAATTCCCCCCTTTATTGTTAAAAGGAGTATTATACATTACGATGGAATTCCATGGACAATTTGAGCAGCTGAAGGGGCCCCATCAAACGCTATGACAAGCTACCAATCCTTTCAAAGTGTTTGGTTAGAAATTGATTCAAACCACTTTCTCTGCTGAAGCATCCACCAAGATAATCTTCCGTAACTGATGAGAAGAAAGGATGAGACATATCATATCAAAAATAGGGTTAGTTGAAAGGAGAGTTTAATACGTTGTACGGAAATATACTTCATTTCCCGTCGTGACATCTACAGTCATGTGGAGCCAGTCAACAATTTTTCTTCCACCGACTATTGCACCGCCTTCCAGGAAACTAAAAGGAAAATAATGATCAAATGCGCTTCCATCACTGGTCCTTACAGTTTTATCTTAATGCAGGATCCAATGGTGATCACTTGATTTTTCCTTCCAGTGTTATTTCAGGGCAGGATTCAACAGGGATCTCTTGATTTTTCAATTTCTGTATTCATTCATATTATTCGTAGCCTGTAGGAGCCATGTTTCCGATTCTTGTCCTGGTATTTTCCCCACTAACGTTATGGATTCCGACCATCAGGCGTTTCACAGTTATTTGCACCACAGTTTCTCGGTACTATTCTTATTTCATGTTTCGCTTGCATGCGCCCCTCCACAATAGCCGGATTCATATAATTCGCACCATACTTTTTCGTATTCCGAACGTATTGCGGGCCAGATTGGTTGCTTGTAGGGAGCATACGTTAATGGATGAAGTAAGCTTTCAACACCTGTCTATGCTTCTGTTGTAATTGTAATTGTAATTGATGGAAGAGAGAATTACATGATGTTTCAGGTATATCGCCAGAATCATGGGTTAGTGCTAGTTTTAGTTTTTCATTTTTCTAAGGCGTTTAAAAGATCTAGTTAACATGGATATCTGTATAAAGATGAAGAAGTGCAGATCTGTGATAGGAGTGTATTTTTGTATTTGAAATCTAAAAGTTTTGTGGAGAGTATGTAATATTATCTATGAAATCTGAAGGATTGGATCACTTTTGGGTTTACACTGTATCTATTTCATGTCTTATCGATCGATGAAGAAAATAGTTGAAATTCATTTTATGTTTTTTGGCTGGTAATTATGATTGTTCTTCATCAAGAACATCTAGGAAAATGGAGGAACTCTCTCCATGAAAAGAGAGAAATCCATACACTCAGCAAAACACTGATATTCTCATTTGGAATGCTTGGAAAATGGAGGAACTCTCTCCATGAAAAAAGAGAAATCCATAGACTCAGCAAAACACTGATATTCTCATTTGGAATGCTTAATAAGAAAGAGAGACTGAGATTCTCATTTGGAATGTTTAATAAGAAAGAAAGTGAGTGAAAGATTATACTTCAAAATAAATAAACATCTAAACAAAAAATAAATACATCTACAGAAATCATTAAATACATCTACAGATTTCTGTAAATGAAGTAAAATAAATATGGTGAATACCTATTTTTCAAATAAATATTATGAATTCTTTGACCTTTTGTCAAAGACATTTTTAAACATGAATATACACTGTGATGACATTTTTAAACATAAACATGAATATACAATTTGATGTTGACTGTTCTTGCACTTTCAAGAAAATATCTTTGTAATTAGCATTCATTTGTATATAAAATACACTTGAAAATCAATTCATTTTATAGTTAGTTATAACATATGCAAGCTTTAAATGTGTTGTAAAAAAAATAAATTTTAAAGAAGCTAGACTCATGGTGGCAACTCATTTTGTGTTTCTTCATCTTCGATGTTCATATTTATTGTTGTGTTGGTGACATGTAGTAACATTGCAAATAATATGTATTATTTGATGTTAGGTGTTGTGTATAGTGGTGTCTAGGGGGTGGGTGGATGGGTTTAGGATGTTTATTGGATGGATGGGTTTAGGGTGTTTACAAACTTGTAGTGTATTTTAATGGTAGATGTTAAAGTTAGTATTATGTAGTAATCATTGTCACCTTTTTTATACTTTGGTTTGTTTTTAATTGCAAATTTTGTTATTTGAACACTCATGGCATGTGACAAGTGTGTTATAAAGCAAGTAATCGGTGTGTTGTAAATGTTCATAGTTATGGTTATTTGGTCGATTATGATCACGAAGCCACCATACATGAGTGTTGTGTTGGCAAGTGAACTTTGATTTTTAGTGGAGCCAAAACTATATAACAATACAACATCTCTTTCAAAAACATCATTGGATCTTCTCGTATGCAAATTGACTATAGAAGATGGTGGGCATATCCTTTGTTTTAAGTTCTCATGGAATGCAAACTTGGTAGATGATGCAAAAGTGACATTTGTGTCGCACTTTCCTCTCATACTAGAAAGGGAAGAAGTGTAGGGAAACTAAAAAAATCTTGGAATGGTTAAAGTGATATTACCATTTAAAACTCATTATTTTGTAGTTTACAAATTGTTGACATCGATATTCAAGGAAGCCATATTTGATATACTGCAGTGACATTGAAACTATTATGAGAGCAATTGTAACAAAGCAATTGAACATATATATTCAGTCTTGTCACAAGTTGTCTCATGTACAATGCACTTGTTGCAACCACAATGCGAAGGAAAATAAACATACAAGGAAAATGAAACTTCAGATGAAGTTATGTATTTGTTGTGAAATTCACATAATGTGTAACAAAACATACACTACATCATGGTCACTACAAAACACATTTAATATATTGACTTCACAATACTTGATAGGTAAATCTGTAAAAATGTGACCAAGAATTATTTTGTTTTTGGACTAGATTTGCTTGTTATCTCTTGCAACTAATGTGATTAAATATACTATATTAGTTGTTTGTGTTTTGTATTAATTGCATGAATGCCAATTTTTAAATCACCAATGATTCTAAAGATACAATGATTATGAATTGTTTAAGTAATTGTTGAGGCATAACATATATGTTCATTATACAAAAAAAAATTGTTTGGCCTATGCATACGATAGAACAACCTCAACTTTGCTATTGTAAATGTTTTTTATTGCAATGATTTCGATGTTTTTTCTTACAAGAAAGAATATCATACACTTAGTGTGGCATGTTAAATTTGAATTTGGAAAATTGTTGAATCTTAGTGGGTAGTGTGTAGACATTTCTTGGGAATAAAGGGTCATATTTCTCATTAGATCTTCTTCTTGAAGGATGTTGTCATAGTGATCAATGTGTGCTTCTAAACTGTATGTGTTCAAAGTTGCAATTGATAGAGTATTTGTGCTTCTAAACCGTATGTGTTCAAAGTTGCAATTGATAGAGTATTTGTACATATCATTGATCTTTTCACATACTCTAGTTTCCACGATGCACTTTATGCATCTTGTTTCTTCTATTACTTTCTTGTTGACATGGAAGTTGTCTCATGTTAATTTTTTTGGAAGATATTATGAATCCATGGTTTTGATACATGATAATGATGTGTATACTAGTCCATGTATTGCTATGTTGGTTGGATCAATTACAAGTCTATCTAGATTTAAGCTTGAGCTCTATGTATTGTTCTAATACAAGCTCACTATTTTGGAAATTATTTTTGTATCGGGATTTGGGACTTTTCTCTACTCATTCATAATGGTTTCAAAGTGCATAGTATTAGCCATACAAGTTGGTGGAATATCTTTATCAAAAAATTCATGGAATTTGCTTCAATGTGGTATTCCAATGACTAGATTTGCAAAGACAACATACAAATATTTATTTTTTATTTTTATGCCTTTGATGTTCCATTGGCATCATTGACTAGTTCATCTTCTATGTTGTAGTCGTTGGCATATACCCGAACCAGAACATTAGTGCTTTTTATAGCAATTTTATTGTCTTGTCCTAAGGTACAAAGCTTCCCTCATTGTTCCCATGTTCATTAACCGCCTCAACAGTGGTCAACGCTTCATTTACATGTGAGAGTATTGTTTCATTGTCTTTGTATATCTTTATTTATATAAAAAAAGTATGGATTTTTGGTATAGCTTGATACAAATTTTGCCAAGCATATATGTTCAGTGGCTTCTAGTTGTTGCACATAACAATTAATGATTGATGGGCACATTCTGTCTTATGGATTGTCTTGCCAATATTGCATGTCTTTTGGCCTTTTTAGAATACACATTGGTTAGTCTTTGGATGAATTGTTGATAAATACACATTTTCTCAATTTAGTATTTCATGGTAGGGACCACACAATATAAACCAAATGTTGTATGAACATTCATTGCAAGTTTAATAAGTCTTTTTTCAAGTTTACTAGTTGTTTTTGCAATATCTACATTTATGATCTTCCCAAGATTATGTGTAAATGTTCATGTCATTGCTTTGTCAATTTTGTCATATAAGCACAATGAAGTGTTGGTGCAAAAAATGAGTTAAGTATGAACTGGGAATCTACGTTTGCATTCTAAACTATTAGAATATGTCAAGCAAAGGTGTTACTCCATATATCTTCTAGTCTTATTTCTAACAGAGTCATTGCTTTATTTAAGCTACAGTGAGTTGCAGTGATGTAGTCATGTTTTGCCAAACCAAAGCTCTCTAAGAAGCAATCAAATATGTTCATGCCATTAGCATGTAGAGTGTCAAATTTCAATGCCATATTTCTCTTTGTTGTATCATCATAATATTCCATTGGTTCAAGAATTTTTGTTTATATAATTTCTCTTTGTTGTATCATCGTAATATACCATAGGTTCAAGCATTTTTGTTTATATAATTTTTTGATTGATAAAGTGTTGAAATTCAATCTATAATGCACATAATTTTTATTTTCTCTATAAATTCTTGTGTGTTGATTATGTTGCATTATTTTTAAATGTTCTTAAATCAAAAGACAAAGATTTGTTCACAAATTTCTTTATCTCAACATTTATATTTGTTCCATAAATTGGTACATCTTTTATTCATAACAACTTGTAATCATGTTTCCTTTGTTTATTTTCAAACTCAATTAAAAATATATAGTATTTCACCTCTCATCATAATATCATAATATTAATTGTTATACTAAAAAATTAATTAATATAAAACATTATCTTATTTATAAGATAACGTACATAAATCATTCAATCAATTTTAATCAGTCTTAATTTTGTTTTCTTACATTTCATCTTCACTGAATATTTATTTGTCGTCATTTAATTATTTTAATGCCATGATTAATGCTTTTTAATAATGCTAAACACTATTAAACAACACAAAATACAATGCTAACAAATTTATTTGCCATCACTTAATTATTTTAATGTCATGATTAATGCTTTTTAATGATTAATGTTTACAAATTAGCTATTAATAATGTGCATCTTTACGAGCTATTTCCACATAGTTCATAACTGAGTTGTCAACTTATAATTCCAAGTTCGTTTGGTTCGGCATCCCTTGAATATTCCTCCATCTCTTGGCATCAAACAGTGACATAAAGTGTTAAGATTGTGACATAAAGTGTTAAGATTGGCATAAGTTGTCATTTCATAGTTTGAGTACACTACAAGTCACGTCCAGGGAGATGCCAAGAAGTTTCCAAAGGACAAGTCCAAGAGTTAAATACGAGGATGGTTGAGTACACTACATTCCTCCGAATAATTAAAAGTAACACGTGTTCTCTTTCCATCACGGTCCCTCCTTTCTCTCTTTACATGGTTTTTCTTTACACGGTCGTGGCCCCTTCTTATGTAGTAAAAAACAATATTGTTTAGTTGTTTTATTAAATGGTTTTTTTTTGTCAGAATTTGATGATATAAATTTACATGAATCATTATTTTTTGTTATTTAAAAATTATTTTTGAATGTATAAATGGATTCAACACGCTGAAAAACCCTGGGGTACTTGGATTTTATAGAAATAATCACTCAAATCTACGAATCTAACAATTTCTCACCGAATTTCGGACAAATTTCTCCAGAAAAAATCATCATTTTATAAAACGTTTAATCTATGACGCAAAAATCCTTTCCACTTTATTCAGTTTATGGTTATGGTCCTTTTCAAATCATTTGCTTTGATTTTTTATATATTAAAAAATATTTTTATATTTTAAAATAAAAGGTAGTTTTGTTTTATAAGATGTAAAACAAAATCAAAGAGGCTATACCAAATGGAGGCCAATGTTCACAAATTATCTTGTGGTTTGACCATGTGACGAGGACCTTATGGGCTACTTTTGGAGATGATTTGGAGAATCCTTTGGGAGACTTTTTAGGCCTTTTGAAAGCTCAATTGAAGTCCAATAGGGAGAGGATCTTAGCCAATCTTAGAGAAAGTTTCAACTTAGAGGTTATTATGGATTTTATTAGGTTATATTTAGAAGTTTATGAAACCACTATTTTATATTTGAGAAAACATTTAGAAGTTCATACTTTCACATTTGGTGCACATGGTTTTGTTAAAGAACTTAGCTTTGAGATATGGTTTTCAAGCCATTGTTTTGGATGTTAATGGAGAATGCATATGCATTGCAAGGAGTTTACTCAGCCACTACACACATGTGATGGAGTTCAACCACTTCTTCTGAGGAGCTTATGTTTAAGGATTCAAGTTGGTATTTGTCTCCCACTTTTGTTATACAATTTTGAGAGGTCTACCACTCACAAAATGTCTAATAAATCTTGTTACGTCAACACCTCATCAAATGGTTGATTCCACGACCAATGGTTTGACATTAGATGTTGCAAAGTCCATATTAAACATCTTTTCAAATGACTATTATAATGTCTATCATAACATCTACATATGCATATGCATGGATGAAAATAATAGCATCTATGTTGAAGATGTTAAGTTTTGTGTTGATATTAAATAAATATAAAAAATAACCATATTAACAAAAATAAACAAAATAATAACTAATAAATTATTGGGGGTATATACCCCCAACTGTCACCTAAGTAACCTCATATGTGGTAAAGCAAGCACAAAGGAGGGGCTTGCTTGGTTATCGAGATAACCAAGTGCGTTAATAGATTGTGAGTGTGTGTGTGTGTGTGTGTGTGTAGAATGGTATCGAAGTCATTGTTGTAGTTGATATGGTATGTTGGTTGTAATCGAATGATAAGTTGGTGTTATAGCTATCAAAAGTGACTGTGTTCATCTAAAACTAATAGAATGATGATTGTTGTGGAAATCTAAGGGTTGTTTTGGTGAAATTGCAACATACTAGTTGAGATAAGTATTTCTATTAGTAAAAATGGGTTCATTTTCCTCATGAGGAGGTTTTTCCTACTATAAACTATGTTTCTATTGATTGGGATGCATTCTTTTATGTTTAAATGAATTGTGTTTACTAGTGAAATGATATGTTTATGATTTTGTATGTATGAATGAATGCATTCCATGTATGTTAAGCTTAATTGATAATAGTCCCTGAAGTGTAGAACAATCGGTGACAAAGTGTGTTGTTAAGGCACTCCGTGATGTTAAGTCACTAGTTCAAAACCTATGGGGACAAAAAATTCAGCCATGTTAAGGGTTGGTGTGGCTTAGGCCGGGTGCGATCCCCGAGTGATTTTGACAACATTTGTGGGGCATTTAGACTTGTCAATTTACACCACAATCAAAGGAATCATACCACTAAAAATATCAAGACAGGTAGTCTTGAGAAATGAACTCCAATAAAAATAAATTGAGGGAAAGCACAACATAAAAGAAGCATAAGATTATCACCATGGAAAAAGTAAAGAGCAATGAATATGCCACTAAGAAGAATCCCAACATGCACTCAAATCCATGATACACATGAACACAATAGGGGGGAAGAAAGGTAGGAAGAAAATAGATAATCATTGAATAGGATCAAAAAAATAATACTCTCAAAGGAACTATCAGGACCCTCACATTGGAGAAGGATCAATAACTACTTGTAAGACCTAATAATGGCATTCCCGATGGAAACAAAACCATAGCCAAAGCTCAATCAGACATGTCACAAATATCATTATTTGATGGATCTATAGATTAACAAGATCACTTAGTTTTTCTTGACTCGCTTTGGCAAGCAACAAAAAAAGTAAAACTATCAAAGAAATGGGAAATTTTCAAAGGATCACCGGACCAACATTAGCATGGTATTGGAGGTGTGGAAAGAAAAAAAATTCAACATGTTAACGTGAGTAGATTGTTGGGCTGAAAAAACAATCTACAAAGGTAACCTACAAACCAACTTTAATAATGGAAACTAGCCTTTCCAATCTAGAGAGGGCTCTCTCTAAGACTTGATCTTTGATAGACAGGTTGTTTTTTAAAAAGATGACTAGATTTAAAAATTTAAGATAATTTTTAGAGGTTTGCTGACAAAAGATAGTGCTTCTAGGGCTATGGATTCAACCCTTGAAAACAAAGAAAACAATGCTTGGTAAATAGAACTCCTCGGAGGAAAAAAGGTTAAACAAGGTGATGAACTTCGGTGTTTAATTTGATCGTGTAGGGAGAAAGAAGAAAGGAAACATACAACAAAATCAAAGCACCACAGCGGATGAATTCTCATCTTAGTTGGGAAGATAAACATAATTTAAATCGGTTCAGTTTAGAGAACCACTTAGATGAATTATGGACTTTAAAATTTACCAATTTAAAGAGAAGAGAAGTGCAAATGAATATGAATCCATAGTAAATACATACAAAGAAAGGTACAAGCTTCAAATCATCACCATTAGAATCTTTTTCTTAAGGAACTTAGGACTTCTGCATTTGTATTTCTTTAGATTCATGAAATTACATAGAGGATCAAAATATCTATATTTTTGCCCGCGTGCCCCTTTTACATAAAAATAGTTCCTATATACAGAAAATAAAGCTATATTTAGCTACTAAGATTCGAACTACTATCTCCTAGAGTTATGGATCTGGTTGTTTTCAAAGAGAACAACAACCTTTACAAAAATGACAAAAAATAGGAAAGTTGATCTGGTAATCATAAACTATCCGGGATGTTATTTAAAATCATAAATTATTTTAGCAAATCACAATCATACGGTTGTGATGAATCATCATGTGTAATGTTGGACAACAATGTCACCGTTGCACAGTGAATTCTGGTTTCTGTTGCGCAATTGTTGGCTGCGAAATATGCGCAGTGATTTTGCGTGGTGGATCTTCATGCAGAGGTTGTGCGCATGAATCCAGTTGGTTGCAGAGAATGGTATCATCCAATTTGTCCGTAGCTTCCTTGTCCAAACTCAGTTGTAAGGCCTTGTTTGTCCTTCTCAATGACAAAATTTGTCTATTCAATTTTTTCATCTATCTCAACAAAGCCACATTTGTTTTCAATTTTGATTGAGTGTCGAAGAGAGATGCACATGCATCATCAATAGTTGTTCTGCATTCCTTGAAATTTTCCATGATTCTTTCCTCTGATATCCTTTTTTCCTCGCTAAGCTCAATGATCACATCTTGAGCCTCTTTGAGCTACTTTTTCAGCCAGTTTATATTCTTTTCTCCTCCAGTTGGTGAGGTAGGAGATCTTTGACCTACTTGACTCTGTGATGCTGGTTTTTCAAGAATTGTTTCTGCTAGCTGCCTTCTCAATTTTATATTTTCTTGATATAATTGGGCTATGACGTGTTGAGATTTCCTTAGTTGATGTTTCACCTCCTTAGTATTTGCATCTTCATCACCTAGCTCCACTTTCTTTTCATCAATTCCTGGTTTGCACATTTAACAAGCTCTGGCTGAATTGTGGGTATGGGAAATCTCCTGGAAGAGGACATGGTGTGCGGTTTATTGGGAGCTTGGATCTCCTCAGTTTCATCAGTAAATATTAGCTTGATTCTCTTCTGGGATGTTGGTTGACTGAGTGATGAGTCTTCCTTTTCTTTTCATTTTCTTCTTTCAACAACATTTCCTCTTCTCACCTTTGAATTGTGAAGTGTTGATTTCTCAGTAGATAAAGGAATGTCTCCTTTAGGGCCTCTGGGAATGTTTGCCGAAATCAGAAAGGAATTCTAGTCCTTGTTCAAATTTCCCATCTCTTCAATCACCAACATCTTAACTAATGAAAAATGGAATAAGTTGTTCTCTGGCTGGTCAACTTTGGCTTGGACACTGTCTTCCATCTTTCCCAAGCTTTGACACAAAAAGAAAGGTAAGTTTAAGGGATTTCTCCCAGTGAAATGCATCAATAACCTGATGTGGTATGGATGTACCTTGTCGAATCTTCCCTCACAGGTGATGTATTTCCTGATTATATTTAAAAGTTAATCAAAAGTTTCCAAGAGATACTCACTAGGAATATCGGCTCCAATTTTTCGATTTCGATATTCATGGTTGATGAAATCCATATAACATGAAGTGTCTAAATGCATACCTTTAAACCATTTTTCTCCCTGCAAATGGATCTCCGTCGCAGCTGACATAGTTTCCTCTGTCACTTGTAAAGTGATCCCCGCAATAGTTGCACTACCACCAATAAAATTGAGGGAGAAATGCTTAGTTAGTTGCACATTATATCCTTGAATCCTTTCACATAAACACATGCATCTGACTTGTTCAAAAGATGCCCTGATCATTGGGTTTGCATTTATTAACTTTAAATCATGAGGTTCAAAGCTCACAACCTTGTCGCTTCTTGCATTCTTTCTTTTTCTTTGGGAAGTTTCCATGATGTTGGTATATGTCAATTTCATGCGTGCAACAATAAATTGTAATAACCTCTCTGTGCAACGAATAAAAATAGTGAACTTTTCACAATGTGCAAGAAAAAGTAGCAACAGGAAACTTTGCATGGAAAACAAATCAGTGGAAGAAAATTCAGCGCAATGAGAAACTCGGCGCAACAGTAAAGTACGACAGAAAATTTCGGTGTAGCGGAAAACTCGACGTGAAAGAAAACAACAATGGGAAACTTGGCGTAGTGAAAATATCAACGCAACAGTAGGTAGTTCAGAAGAAAGAAGGTTGTCTGTGAGAAGAAACAGCTCGTTCCAAAAGCTAATTTGCAACGGGCTCCAAGGAAAACTCTTGAACAATGGATGAAAGAAATGGAGGATACACAAGAAAATCAAAATAGAAGACTTACGTAACGACTGACAACAAATAGTATTTACGCAACGAAGGGCTTCAGAGCTTGCTGAAAAAACTATGGATGACGCACAAATTTTGAAAGTGATGGAGAAGAATGAAGGGTGACCAATAATTATGCTTGAACGGATAAGGAATGAAATCATGGAAAAGGACGGAAAATCCATAGCTACGAGAAGTTTGAAAGAAGATTAAAGATTTGCGAAGTGAACTCGTGAAACGGGTACTCCTTTGAACTGTGTAATAGTACAAATGATATGGAGTGTTATGATTGTTCACTTTTACTTCAAGATTAGGTAATGATGCCACATAATATATTTTGACATGACCTTATCCTAACCACTTGACTCGACCTTGGTACCTAAATTCCACTTTTTTTACATGACTCGAGACTTAGGAAAGTAAACCCTTACAATTCAAACATGATGAACCTTACACCCTTTTACCGATTTTGATCCAAATTCCTTACTCGAATTTTCAAACCATTCCTCAATCTTGTCACTGACCTCATAAACTTTGACACACCAACTGCGACTTATTCAGGAAAGCTTTGTTTTTTACAAAAAACCAAGACATGGTTGTAAAAGTTTTGGACAAACCTATGACTCTAATTACAAAAAACATGGTGCTAACAACTAGCTCCAATGGGGATGATATCCTCCCAGTGAGGTAGAAAAGAATAGTAGACCAAGTTCCTTACCATTGGGATTTATTTGACTCAAAACTCAAAACTGAAAAAATAAATTTATTTACAAAACTCTCTTGACACAACTTTGACCAAACTCAGCATAAACTTAGGGCCTTCACTTCAGGCTTCATTTTTTTGTTGATTATTGATTCAAAATGCTTCTTCTAAAAATTAAATGGTTATTTACAATGACATGAAGAGATTGAAATATTTTTTAAACCAGATAATGTTTGAGAAACCTGTCATTCATAGCCTATAAGTCCCCCACCAATAAGATCGAGTCCATTAACCTCCTGCAGCAAATAAGCATTGTTCCCATGGTATGCAACAATCGTGAATGGTCCTAGCCAAAGATGATCAAACTTCCCATGTTTCCCTCTGTCTTCATTCCTTGCATCCCATTTCAATACCAAATCATTGACCATGAAATCATCTTCCTTAGTATGTATGTCAAAATAGCTTTTCATTTTATCTTGGTGCAGTTGTGATTTGTGGAAGACATGTTCTCTCATTTGTTGCACATGGATTAATTGGTTTATTCTCCTTAAAGAATCATTTGGTTCATCTTCTTGTTCTTTCAACAATCTCATCACTGTTAGTCCTAATGAGGTAGGGAAAACTACCTTTGTACCATATACGATCTAGAAAGGAAATGTGGAAATAGACCTTTTAGTGGTAATTTTTTCAACCCATAACGCATAGATGAGGTTTGTTTGCCAAGATTTCTTGTTCTCCTGCAGAAGATTCTTAATAATCCTGGTCAAGATTTTTTTAGATGATTCAGTGAACCCATTACCCTGTGGGTAATATGTTGTGGAATGGCCAAGAGTTATATTATAGTCACTACATAATTTCTCCATTTTCTTGGATTTGAATGTCGTTGCATTGTGGGTAATGATCTTAATTGGACAACTAAATCTAGAAAAAATATTACTTTCTAAAAATTGAACGATGACAGTATCAGTAGCTTGCCTTGTGGGGACTGCTTCGATCCATTTGGTGAAGTAGTATGTGGCTGTCAGTATCCACCTATGTTGAGCTGAGGATGGCGAATGAATTTATCCTATAAAATCAAGACCCCATTGCATGAATGGTACTTCGACAGAGATAGGATTTAAAAGTAGAGGCTATAGTTTTCTTTTTCCATCAAATATCTAGCATTCATGGCAGCTGGAAACTTCCTTGTATACATCAGAAAAAATACTGGGCCAACAGAACCCTACCCTCAGTATTTTGTGCGCAGTAGTCTTCCAATAATGATGTCCCACACAGTCACCTTTGTAAAACTCTTTTATATCCTTTTTCATTTCTTCTCCAACAAACAATTTAACAAGATCCCACCTGGATCTTTCCAATAAAGAGAATGGTCCATAATGCAAAAATTTGTTGCTTTCAACTTTAAAAATCTAGCCTTGGTTTTTCTCAACTCAAGAGGAGCTTGTGATTTTCTTAATACATAAGTAATATCAGCATACCAAGGAGAATCAAGGAACTTTTGGGATATCTGTGGGACTGTTTCTTCTTCTGAATTGTCTGATAAATCAGTAATAAAATTGATTCCCAAAACATCACAATTTGATTGTGTCATCAATTTTTCAATTGCTTGACCCTTAATCAACTTTGTGGGTTTGATTCCGAGGTCATACTCTAACATTACTGCTATTCGTTTTCCCCTTCTCCCTTCAGGATCGGGCTAAGTCAAAATATATTTCACATAATTGCTAGGCACATAAGCAATGACATGGGAATGCAAGATATAAGTTCTAAATTCTTTAAGGGCTTTCACCAAGGCATATGCCTGTTTTTCCATGATGTTATACCTTAGTGGCGAATCTCTCAATGTTCTGCTATAATAAGCTATAGGCCTTTCAAAGTTCTGATCATCTTTTTGCAACAAAACACCAACAATGGTGTGTTCTGAAGAAAAATAGAACAAGATAAAATATTTTTTAAAATTCGGGTTGGCCAACACTAGAGCTTTGGTCAATGCCACTTTAATATATTCAAAATACTTCCTAGCTTCAGGAGTCCATTTTATTTCATTTCATTTCCTTAGCATGTTTGTGATATACTTTATGATCTCAGCCAAGTTAGGAATGAACCTTCTCAAAAAATTCACTTTTCCTAGGAAAGATTGTACCTCTTTCTTGCTCCTGGGAGTGTCAATATTCGAAATTGATTCCACTCTGTTGGGGTCTATTTTAATCCCTTCCTTTGAAATGATGTGTCCAAAAAATTTTCCTTCTTTCATTCCAAATTTTGACTTTTTCGGATTCAATGAGATGCCAAAATTTCTACATTTATGGAAAACCCTTCTTAGATGTTTGAGATGTTGATCATCGGAGTTTGAAAATACAATGATATAATCTAAGTAAATAACAATAAACTTATCATTTTCATCGGGAAAGGCTATGTCCATGGCCCTTTGGAAACTTGCTCCAACATTCATAAGCCCAAAAGGCATTTTTGCATACATGAAAGTGCCCCAGGGTGTTGTAAAAGTTGTATTTTCTTGGTCATCTGGATGCACCATAATATGGTTGTAACCAGAAAATCCATCAAGCATTGATATATTCTGAGTTCCCACCACCTTCTGCAGGATGTAATCCATCTTATGAAGTGGATAATTTTCTTTGAGAGACACCCTGTTTAGATTTCAAAAATCTACTCATAATCTTATCTCACTGCGTTTCTTCCTGACAGGCACTAGATTAGCCACCCACTTGGACAATATTAAAGACACAATAATTTTGGCATCAAACAATTTCTTTACCTAATTTTCAATCAATGGAAATAGTAGATGGTTTATTCTTCTCAACTTTTGCTTGAAGGGTTTATGATCATCCTTGATGGGAATTACATGATTAATAACCTTAGTATCACAGACCTTTAAATCTTTGTAACTCCATGCAAAGCCATCAGGGAAGTCCTTCATAAGATTGACACGCCTCTATTTAATTTCTAGATTGAGTGTTTTTGACAGTTTGATGATCTTGTGATCCTCCTAAGTCCCAATGTTGCAATCTTATACATCCTCATCATTTGCAGTGATTTTAGGATTTATGGCTACATCGTTATTATCAATAAGCTTTCCCAATGGGACCAAGACTTTGGGAATAATGTTATTTTTGAGCTTCACTATATCTCTTCCAACAATCTGATTTTGAAAAAGGTCATCATTGTTGAACAAAGTTGTATCTTCATTCTCTTCACAACAACACTCACCATCAATATTTAAATTAGCAAATTCATCACTCATCTGAAGGAATATTTCTACCTGCTTGTCATCTTCAAATATTTTCCAATATTTAATGTTATCACGTACTATTGGCCTATGCTTGAATTCAATTTCATACCTTTTATTATGAAAAAATGGAATTTGAAAACCGAAGCTAAAGTAGACAAAATCGAAGCTGAAGTAGCCAAAGCATCTGCAATTTGATTTCCCCCCCTAGGAATCACTGACAAATTGTATTATGAAAACTCTTCAAGAAGATCAAGTACTAAATTCCTATATTCTCTCAATCTAGGATGCCTGGACTGATATATACCCTTTACCTGGTTGATAACAAGCTCATAATCTCCATGTACATCTATCCTCCTTGCACCTAACTCTTTTAAATTCTTCAATCCCAAAATCAATGCCTCATATTCAGACATATTATTGGTACAATCAGAAGAAAGCTTGTAAGAAGAAAGTTTTGTACCTATCTTGGGAGGGTTAATCCACACACCAGCTCCTGCTCCTTCCCTGTTATCAACTACATCAAAGCTCATATTCCACACTTCATCTTTTGAATTGTCTTGTTGATTTGCAATTTCCTTTGTTTGATGATCAATTTTGTCTTTAATAGCTATGACAGTTGTTAGCTCCACCTCTTCAAAACTCAAGTCATCATAGAAAATAGAGGAACCAACCTCAGTATCAACAGAGTAAATGGGATGATTATTTGGTTGGGTTTTTATATTCACCATGTACTTGAGCAGTACTTATCTATACAACCTCCTTTATTGGCCGAAAGCATGGATAGTAGCATATGACATATCTATTTGTAAAGTTCCTTCTAACTTTGCATCCCAAGATCTAGATAACAACATGCCAAATTTAGGAGGGATGTCATCAACCACTACATCCATGATCAAATTTTTTGATGGAATTTGAGACAATGATACAACCAGATCTTTGATTAAACCTAAGCATTTCACCTTCCTTGAGTAAAAAGAGAAGAGATCCTTATAAGGCCTTGTAATATCTAGTCCCAATTCATCCATGACGACCTTGGGCATCAGATTATGTGATGCTCTTGAATCTAACATGGCATTATGTAAGGTCATGTCATGAATTTTAATACTAACATAGAAATGAGGAACATCATCAACATCGCCACTCTCCTCCACACACGGGACAAACAAGATAGCAGGGTGATCATCTTGTACATTCAAGGTGTTAGGGGCTTCTTCCATTTTTAGCATTTTAATGATCTGATTTCTATATTCTTCATTCTTAATCAACTCATTAAATGGAACAAAAATTTTGATTTTATCCATTTCACTTTCAAAATTAAAAGGAGATGGAGCCTTTTCTACCTCTTTGATGACTACTTCCTTTCTTACCTCATGTATTTTCTTTGTGGGTTCTTCTCTAGATTTTCCTTTCTCCATTGCATCCTTTGCTGAATTATCTTTCTTCAGTTGGCTTGAAGAAGGTGTATTAATCTGAAGTTCCCTTGTAGGATTTTCCTTTGGAATATTTGCAGGAACCTTTTTACTCCTGAGGTTATACTATTTCTGAATCTTCATAATAACATTGTGGTATCCTTTCCTAAACTCTTGTGTTTCCAATGAAAACATATCATAATTATCCTGCATAAACTTATCATTTGCATCCATAAATTGATCATGTTCTTCTTTTGTTAAGAACATATTTCTTTCTGTATCGTCACAACAATGCATATTGTCCTCAATTGTTTGATCAAAATATTCATTTGCATAGTTTTTTTGTAAAGGAAGTTTTAATTGTTGATCACCTTGATTTCTCTGATCTCTTTTCATGATCTAAGGAACCAGAGCTCTTTTGAAATTTTGATTTCTGGGGTGAAAATTAGTTTGATCCCTGGTGGTAGGCTTATTTTCCAAGGACATTCTTTCCATGAATATTTCCATAGTCTTCATCATCAAATAAAATTTCTCATCTAAATATTGAGAAGTTGAGGGATGTTCTTCTCATTGGACCTTCTTCACATCTTTGTCAGGCTTATGTTTGATCTTCCCTGATGCCATCAAATTTACCTCTACTTCAATTGCATCACTCATCATATCATCTAATGTACTAGATCTTCTTTCTCTTAACAACAAGGCAAAGTCATTGTCAAAGGAATCAACATATCGAAGTTGAGCAACTCCAAGAGGAGGTTTAACTTATGTAGGAATTGAATTATAGAATTTCATAAATCTGGTTGAAAACTCTTGTACTGTTTCATTTGCTGATCTCTTTATATTATTGTAAAGAGTTAGCAACTGAAGAGGGTTCTTTTTATCACCCCAACTTTCAAGAAAAAGTGTTTCAAAGGATGCAAAATTAAGGATACTTGCTGCAGGAAGAGATTTAAACCATTTTTTGACTTCTCCTGAAAGACTTTGTGCAAACAACCTGCGTTTTTCATCCTCATGATCTACTTCCTCTAGATCAACAAAATCATTGAACCAATCCAAGTGTCTTTGATCCAATGTATTTTCTTCGGCATTGAATGATCTGATTCTCTGATTATAATTTTGGGGTAAATCATGTAATTGGGCAGGCAAGGCAAGAGGATCAAATTTGGCTGCCATAACTCTAGGAGGATTTTGGGCTATTTGGACAGTTTGAGCAGGGACAATTTGAATAGGAATAGTTTGAATGGGAACAATGGGAATCAAAGACTGGAATTTATTCTCATCAAAGATAATTTCATTCAACTTAGATTCTCATCTAGATATGAACAAGGTTTGCTCAAATTTTAAATCAAAGTCAAATTCATCAATACTTTTTAAACCGTCTTTGGGTAAGGATAGATTTCTGTCCAGGAAAGCAAATTATTGAACTGTCTTTTCTTTTCTTTTGTGCAAGAGTTTCTCTAGATTAGACACAGATGCTATAGATTCTGGACCAGGGTTCCTTCTAGTGTAAATTTTCGTAGGAGCCAGGATTTCTTATTTTCTCAAAACACGAAACTATGCTATTGATCTTTTTAAACGAAGTCGTCAAGGTAATAAAAATTCATCCAAAAAGGTGTTTCATTCATTGTTACCCTCATTAATCAAATCTAAGCTTTTATTCATTCTTCCCAAGGAAAATTTTTAATTTCGTCCCCGACAACGACACCAAAATATTAACGCTATGTAAATTGTTGGGCTGAAAACACAATCTACAAAGGTAACCTACAAACTAACTTTAATACTGGAAACTAGCCTTTCCAATCTAGAGAGTGCTCTCTCTAAGAATTGATCTCTGATAGATAGGTTGCTTTTTAAAAAGATGACTACATTTAAAACTTTAAGATAATTTTTAGACGTCTGCTGACAAAAGATAGTGCTTCTATGGCTATAGAGTCAACCCCTAAAAACAAAGAAAAAAATGCTTGGTAAATATAACTCCTCATAGGAAAAAAGCCTAAACAAGGTGATGAACTTTAGTGTTTAATTTTATCATGTAGGGTGAAAGAAAAAAGGAAACATACAACAGAATCAGAGCACCACAATGGATGAATTTTGATCTTAGCTGGGAAGATAAACATAATTTAAATTGGTTCAGTCTAGAGCACCACTTAGATGAATTCTGGACTTTAAAATTTACCAATTTAAAAAGAAGAGAAGTGAAGATGAATATGAATCCACAGGAAATACATACAAAGAATGGTACAAGCTTCAGATCATCACCATTATAATCTTTTTCTTAAGGAACTCAAGACTTCTCCATTTGTATTTCTTTAGATTCAGGAAATTACATAGAGGATCAAAATATCTATATTTTTTCCTAGACGCCCCTTTTACATCAAAATATTCCCTTTATATAGAAAATAAAGCTACATTTAGCTACTAGGAGTCGAACTACTATCTCCTTGAGTTATGGATCTGGTTTTTTTCAAAGAGAACAACAACATTTACAAAAATTACCAAAAATAGGAAAGTAGATATGGAAATCATAAACTATCCGGGATGTTATTTACAATCATAAATTCTTTTAGCAAATCACAATCATATGGTTGTGATGAATCATCATGTGTAATGTTGGACAACAATGTCACCGCTGCATAGTAAACTCTGGTTTCTGTTGCACAATTGTTGGCTGTGAAATCTGCGTAGTGATTTCACGTGGTGGATCTTCATGTAGAGGTTGTGCACATGAATCCAGTTGGTTGTAGAGAATGGTATCATCCAATTTGTTCGTAGCTTCCTTTTCCAAACTCACTTGTAATTGTAAGGCCCTGTTTGTCCTTCTCAATGACAAAATTTGCCTTTTCAAATTCTTAATCTATCTCAACAAAGCCGCATTTCTTTTCAAATTTGATTGAGCACTGAAGAGAGTTGTGTTAGAAAAACAGGACCGTGGAGAAATAAAATAAAACAAATGCAAAAACAAAACACAGAAGACACACAATACAAGAGAGACACAAATTTATGTGGTTCACCCAGTGTGGGCTATGTGCACCAGAGAAATTGCCGGGTCCTTCCTTTATTATTATCCAACAAATGAAGGGATACAACCTACAAAAAAACCCGCTGTAACTTCCTCTTCTTTCTCTCACAGTCTCCTCTCTCAAAATACAATATTCACCATCATACATAGCCGCCATACATTTCCCTCATAAAAGAGGGTTGCCTTCTAGGGAAAAAAAACCCTAACATAATCTCTACTGTTAGATCTGCGACCTTATAATGAATGGTCCAGATTTACAATGAAATTACAATATACTTTTACAAGGCAATTTTTTCTTCGGGGGCTTCGCCCCCAAACCCCCGCTGGGGGCCCGCTTGCCCCCAAACCCCCCATCCGGGGGGATAGCCCCCCTGGACCCCGTAGAGGGGGTACCCCCCCTTTGCACTCCCTCGCGTGGAAGAGTTTACATACTTCTGGGGTGTAAATACTTCATGGGGTATAAACACGGCTGAAAGCAAGGACCTATGAATCAGGAAGATAATCAGGCTCCACAACCAACAATCTCGCACTTGGAGACTGATATCAACAACTCCACCACTGTTGTATATGCTGAACTCTGAACCTTCTTGGACCTGGAAAATTTCTCATTTTCATCTTCATTCTTGAAGACCAACTTAAACTGAGCAGGAACTCAATTTCTCCCTAGTTACTCCCTTT